>JASANB010000864.1:0-25073 GCA_030248155.1 Sabatieria punctata | reverse complement strand
AGAGCTTCCAAAAACACCAATTTCTCTTAAATATCAGCAGTGGAAGCGCCAAATTCGGTTTCCAAAGGCTTTTCAAGTGAATTTTAGGCTAAAAATTAGTGATTTCTGACCCAGTTTGTTAATACTGGAGCCACCACTAGTACTTGTATTTTTTGGTCGGGGGGGGGGTCCCTTAACCTGTCTCGGGGGGGGGGGGTGAGGGGGGGTTTGGCCTTTCCAGCTGGGGGGAGTAACCCCCCAACCCCCCCCTAGTACATGTATGGCCTGGAGGCTGAAGACGATTTAGGTTCAGTCAAAGGTGCCAGTACTTGAGTGATTTGAATTTGGCGCACTTCTTACCGATAACAAGTCTTCCCGGTTAGGGTCCCAGCACGAAAACTCATAACATTCGGTCCTGTCATGCGAGGGCCTCATTTAGCTTGTAGAAGATGCAAAGATGCATCAGAAGCAACTTTAAAAACAAAAGCTGATACTTTGGTGTAAACCAGGGGTTCAAACATAGTGATACAGCTGAGAGTCGATATGCTACCTGCAGCATTGCTCACAGAGTGGCCGCTGCCCTTCAAAACCTATTTGAGGCTTAGAATAGAAATTTAATTGATAGAACTGCACTTTTAATGTATATCTGAGACTAAATTCAGCGATAAAAAAGCCTAACAACACTAGTTGCAGGCAAGGGAAAGGAAATAAGTATTATACCTTGTTTGAAAGTGAGAATTTGGGACTGGTTGGTACAAGTTCCTTCAGGAAAAATCAACACTTGCGGCCACAAAGACTCGTCGCCACCCCGTGTCGCGTGTTGTTGAATGTGGCGCGCACGGTCGGCGATCTTCTGCGCAGTCACTCGTCGGGAGTCAGCGTCGCTGCGGTCCACTGTGATCGGTTGACTGAGTGCGATCAGTTCTACAAAACAACCAGTCAGATACGGCCGTCCGTCATACGTCAACTCTTCTTTTCTGCAAATCTTGTTCCATTTTGCAACATTGTGGGTTTCAAAGTTTGCACAATTAATTCGATATTAGGCCTAGCTGAGGAAACAATTTGGAACCGAGGTATTGTGGGTGTCAGTGCCAGGTAATTGAGATGTGATAGGTTATTTTGGTTTCTTCTTCGTGCTCTACTTTAATTTCAGCAAAAAATCAGCATGACTTACTAATATTTAAGCGTAATAAAAACTGGTATCGCCGTGGAAAGAGTGTACTAAAGCCAAAATCTGTTTATATTTTCCAATTGCAATGAATGGATGACAACCGTTTAAAATGTATACAATTTTCAAAGAATAACCGTGCAGAATATTTTTTCTGGCTGGCCCACCATATCATCTGCGCCATAGACTGTAGAATTCTTATATGATACACTTCACAAGCACACAGCTAACTTTTAAATGACTATACGCTCTTTAACGCCTCCACTAGAGTTGTAAAAAAAAAATTTTTTTTTGAAAGCCAAAAAAAAAGCTTTTTTTTATGAAAATTTTTCATTTCGAAATTTTTTTTTCAAAATTTTTTCCTACCATGAGATATAGCTTGTAGGAGATGCAAGGATGCATCAGAAGCAACTTTAAATACAAAAGCTGATACTTTGGTTCAAACATAGTGTTACAGCCTGAGAGTCGACATTCTACCTGCAGCATTGCTCACAGAGTGGCTGCTTCCCTTCAAAACCTATTTTTAGGCTTAGAATAGGCAAGAAATTGATAGAACTGCACTGCTAATGTATATCTGAGGCTAAATTCAGCGATTTTCCCCCAAAATTTCCATACTGTGAATAAAATAAAAAATTTTCGAAATGGGCCTTCAAAAAAAAGCCTTTTTTTTAAAAAAAAGAGCCTAACAACACTAGCTTCCACGCTAGATAATCTTACTATAATAAACTGAACGTCAAGTCATTTATATTGATACCAGATCTGAAGCCTAGAGTGCGAAAGTGAGGTTCCCTTGCCTTCCCAGAGTCAAGCATGGTCAGCCATGAGGGTAGAGTTGGACTTTTCAACCGCACCTGGGGGCAGATTTCTGCTGAGAGCGTGCTCAATTTTCAATTCCTGAGGGGGCTGAAGGGGAGAGGTAGGAGTGTCCGAGGGTGGGTGGTAAACGAAAAAAACTGATTTTTTACTAAATAAAGGTTGTATGGCCTATTTGTCGTTCGTTAAAATGGGCTATTTTTAGCTCATTACACCTAATCAAGGCATGGTTGGGGTAACCTCAGAAAATCTGCTAGTACATGAAAGGTGATGTAAAAATTAGTACTTCCAAAAAAAGGCGTTGAAAGCAATTCCTGCTTTGCAACGAGGGAAGGAGCTCCAATCACACAAACAGGCAGCGCATCGAAAAAGGAACAGTGAGGCGCTGCCACGATTATTGGCGCTTCCGAAGGTTTGGCACGTCTGCCCTTTATTTTGATGCGATTGAAGCCGGCCACTTGATGCGCCACCACCAGCAAACGCGACACCAACTTGCGGCCCTTCCTAAGACAAAAGACCAACTTGCAGACAAATGAAGGAAGCAATCTATAGCCAACGACGGACAAGTAGGCTACGTACCTCCGCCAAGCTTCCAGTGGCACTTCTCCGGAAATCACGTCCCCATTCACGTCCAGTTCAAACAAAGCGATGCTGGCCACTACGTAGGCCATTCCAACAGCCATTCCAACCAATAACATGCGTACCGGTGCCACAAACAAAGACATAAACGCCACCTGCAACACCATCCACCGTGCTCAACAAAACCTACACCATACTAATTAGGAATTTTCGAAAATTCCGCGGAAATTTCCGAATTTGCTAATCACTTCCGATTTTGTTATTTTTTTCGATTTTTCTGAATGTCAGAAATCTTAGGGAAAAAGATCTCTCCAGTTAGTAAAAAAAGTAGTTTGAACCCTACCGTTAAAGTCGAAATTTGAGGTTTACATGCTCATGTCACCGCTGATCGGTAATTAATTTTTAACTATGTGCGCTCATCCTCTCGGCGCGGCAAGTTTCTTGCCGCAAAGAGTTGGTCGTCGGCAGAAAGCTCCACCCAGGCCACCGAAAGCTGGTGGCAGCTAGTAGGTAAAATGGGAACAGACTGGATCTGCCAATTGCACCGAAGCCACTCCACAAAGCATGCCGCGTTAGGAATAAGATCTACGATGTCAGAAGCTGTCTGAGAAACCTACTATGCTGGAAGCCCTCTGGCATACGGGGCACCGGCGGCCGTCGGGAGATTTCAGCATCATGGCATCGACACGCCGGCCGCCTTCCTGGTGACCGGCGCCCAGCAGCATGGCTAGGAGTGGCTGGCAGTGAAAGAAGGGCAACGTCCGAGATGACGAATCACGGGGGTAGCGAAATGGACCTCGAGTCTGATCGTAGGCCGTAAGCCCCACCCCGCAAATCGGATCGGATCGGATCGAACCTAGCTCCGGAAGTTTCCGATTTTCACGTCTTTTGGTTTCCGAAATTTACGAAAGTGGGTTTTTTCCCAATTTCCGAAATTCGAGGGGCCTAAAACCAATTAAACAACTGGAATGGAACTGACTTTGGCTTTCTGAGTGGCGTCCAGCGTGACGTGGTTGACAAACGGGTTGGGCAACAGCAACGGCACCTGGTGCCGCAATCTCTCTCGTACGTCATTCATTCCCTCTCTTCATTCACTCGTTTAACCGCCGTTTCCGGAATGTTTCTCTCTTCAACTCTCAGTCACGTGTGCTGCCGCAAAGCTTGCCAATTCGATGGCAACAATTTCATTAAATAATCACGCCACCCGCCAGACCGCACATAAGCAAAATTCCTTCGCGGAAAATATATCCTTCGGCATGCCGGTAGCTTGCGTTAAATCTCAAAACTGAAAATCCGCCGAAGTGCGGTGCCTTTTTAAAGTCAACTCACAGTGTCACTTAAATAAGTACTTTCATCTCAGTACAGTTATGACAAAAGCGTTCAAAGTAGACCTAATCCCTTAGAAACAAAATTTTTTCGTTCACCTCGCCTGAATGAAAAAAATTGAAACGCTTCTGTGGTGAGGTGAATTCTTGGCCGTTTGTTCTATAAATTGGTCTAGAGTTTCTTTAGTAGAAACTGTAGTGGCTGACAAATTTGCAGGCAAAAATGTCAGTTTGCTGGCTCGCAATGGTTGTTCAAATTTTTCCGTTCAGGTGAGCTGAACGGAAAAATCGTTTGTTTTTACGTACCGGTGCTAGTTCCAGAGTCGTCCAATTGTAGGATAAGCCAAGAACGTTTTACTTTTACAGAACACATGACAAAAAACTGCAAGTTACGTAGTCAGAGTAGTTGGTGCGAAGTTTGAGGTTGAACACAATCAGATTTGATAGGCACTAAAAGTTTTCTTCGGCTGTTTTGCTCTCCTCTGCACTGTCTTCCTCCCAGTCCACGTCACTGCAACATGTATAATCGATTAGTTTCTTGACTTCAATACGAAAGTAATACCGCTCGTCCTCCTGGTAGCGCTTTACAACTATAAAGAACCCTGTTTAAGGTAGGCTGACAAAAGAGAACGAAACCTAACCGGGAACGTGTCTGAGCGGTCTAATCGGGTTCTGCTTGTCTGTATACTCAATGACAATTATAGAATCAGATAGCTGTACGCGTTTCGGGCTGCGAAATGTCGTTCGACCGCTCTTCATCGATTTATTCATTGCTATCGGAGCTGTCAGTGGTTTATCTGGCACATCGATCTTACGCCTCCAACGAAAACCAAAGCCTACCTTACGAGTGCCGAAAATGCTCTTAAACAAACAGGTAGTACATAGATTAGTGTGACATAACGGTTACCGATCTTAGACTCATCTTCATTAGATACCAGCCCAGTAAAATAGTCAGTGTAAGCAAGAGAACCACTCCCAACGCTATACAAATCACCAATACGGCCACCATGGCATCACTAGTAGCAGCAAAGTGAACACAAAATCGTATTACGTCTAACAAAAATTTGCAACTGGTGCCAACAAATAGGAAACTGTAACTATTGGATAGCTGAGCCAACTGTAGCTTAACCAACCACCACGGCGCCTTGAGCGGAACCAAAGCTACTGCCTCGTACAACTGAATCTATATAAACAGCTATATACTTAACCAACTTTAACTATAGTGCGCGTGGAAGGAAAGCAACGAATTTTATCATAGGAAACAAATACGACGAAACCGACATAAAAAAGAGCACAATGGAAAGCCGCGAATAGACCAATAATATAGCAGTGCGCCAGTTGGCGTGTCCTACGAGGAAATGAAGAAGACAAAGTGGGTTTTGGTTGACCCGTCCAGTACGTACATATGTATAGTACAAAACCGCTAATTACAGTATAGAAACAATACGTGTACAAAGCTTCTACAATCTTTCTCAGGAGCTCGGCGCCTCTGTGGGCTGTCGGTTGCTCATACACGAAGACGCCACGCTTTGGAACAACCTAAACGTAAGTACGTAGCGTTCTAAAAAATATCGTTTCGAAAAGCTACCGCTCAATCTCCGGTGCGCAACGCGTAAATTCGTGCTTCCAAAATCCGTACTGTTGATTCTTGATGAGCTCAATGAACGTGATCAACAGACCCCACGGGTGCGGGCGCAGCGCCACTAAGCGCTCAAACAGAATCCTTAAAATGCTAGCTTCATCACAGCTGGACACAACTTTTCCCACACCACTAGAATGCAGCAAATTACCGAGTAATCTGCTCCTGAATAACTTCAGAGTTGGCCTCCAAGAATAAGTAAAGAAGTGTGCAACTGAAGTAGTGCGTGTGACTGTTTGGATAGCGCAGTTGGTTGGCAATGGCGTTGAAGAACAGGTACCTGCCTAAAACACTCGTCAATCTGCTATGATCTGGCTTGCGGCAGCCGCCAACCTTCGGTGTCCAGACTGACAGCCAGATTCTGAAAGATGTCCATCCAGGCAGTGTGCGCAATCGTACTCATCGTCACTCTCTGCTGCTTCAGTTGCAGATTTTCAATCGCCTGCACGCCCACGTACAGCACCACCGCGTTCATCACAGTCACGTTGTACCGATTACCAGGAGTCTGATTGTTGGTCTACAACAGCAGTGGCTCACATCGACCGCACCACCAAAATTAGGACCGGACAATACTTGCAACTGGCCACAGAGCCCCGACAAAAAGGACACCGGCGTTCGGTTCTGCAGGTAGTTGTCCAGATCGCTTTTCAGTCGCTCCGGCAGCACCTGGTTCAGATTGACGTTCACCTTCGGCGATTGATTGATCTCCGCCAACTGGTCCACCTGAAAGAATCAGATCGCTGCACACCATACATGTAACAGGTCATCCGCCGATGGGGGGAGGGGGGTTGGGGGGGGGTCTGGCGCCGGCCGGGGGGTCTGAGCCAAAATTTTGGGGGGGGGGTGGGCACTAAAAAACGCTCAAAAATCGAGAAAAATCACAATTTTTTAGGCTAAAAATTGCCAAAAATCGCTAATTTGGGCTGAAATACAGCTAAAAAGTGCTGTTTTGCAGGCGATTTTTGGCAATTTTTGTGTGTGGAAGTGTAAAAAATTGCAAAAATTTGCTCGAAAATTTACTTGCCAGAAAAATCGGATGGGGGGGTCGGTGAAATCGTCTGGGGGGGGTCTGGCCTAAGTCGGGTGGGGGCAGACCCCCCAGACCCCCCTGTTACATGTATGCTGCACACAAAGACTATTTAGCTCGTGGAAGAGAGAACACAAGATAAACTTTATCATTAATTTATGGCAAACGATTTTGTTAGCCAATAGTGTGTTGGCTGTCTTAACGCGCCTGTGTTCGTCAGCCCTGACCCTGACACTGTCAAAGACACACAATTTCAGCTAGCACTTCGGCTGAGCAGTGGTAAATTTTCAAAACCTGAGGGGGAGGGTAGCGGCGGCTGACAGGGCTTGAGGGGATGGTACACCAAAAAGTTCGATTTTTGCCTAAATAAGGTTTGTTGGCTTGTTTATTTACAGCCTGAGCTTACACCTAATCTAGCAACACCCCGAGAAGTCCCTAAGTTACTGTTTAAAGAAGTAATAAAGAGCACCTTTAGGTTGGGCATGAATGGATCCGGCAGTCTCATGTTCCTCGGGTAAGCGGACAGCACCAGATTGCGCAGCTGGACGCAATTGGGCGGGATGGCGTCGCAAATCTGGTAGTGATAGTCGCAGAGGAGCTCTGGGAAGTCGTGCAGGAGGACGAGCAGCACCCTCAGTGTTCCTTTGTACATCATGGCAATCGGCTTGGGCAGGTCGATGTTGCGTAGGTAGGGCGCCAGGAACTTGAGATGGCAGATGATCAGCTGAGTGTACATGGCCCAGGCCTTGCCGTTCGGAGGATTTGCCAGCATTCGAGCGATGAACGTGCGATGGCCGACGATCTCCAGCCAGGCGTAGGAGAAGCCCGGCACCTGACGAGGCTGCAGCACGAACAAGGCGTGGCTGAAAAGCGCCGAGGTAGCAGACAACCAGACACCGCTGAAGGACGCACCAGAACGCATCGAGAATGTCCCAAGTCATTCGATCCAACAACGGGTCCGGAGTTGTCAGTTCCCAGAACATTTGAATCAGTATTCTGTGGTAGGGCAACTGGTGGAATTCGGTGCGACGCACTTCGTGGTCTTGTTGCAAGACGGTGGTCAGAATGTTCAAGATCTGCAGCAAGCAACCAGTAGAACGAAAGGAGGCAAGAACAAAATAAAACGTACCTTTTTTAGCAAATTTATCTTGGTCTTCACGTTGCGACCATCCGAGAATTTGATCATCAAAGTGGACAACTTGACGTAAGCGTCCAGCGTATAGAAGCAACGAGCTCGAACCACTTGCTGCAGTTCTTGCGTGTGCTTTTGCAACAGTCGGTAGGTCAAGTCAACACACATCTCGGTGCTGAGGCGGAAGAACCGCGTTATCAAGTCGTCAGTACGCAGCACCCCGTGCTCGTGCATCTGAACTTTGTATTTAACTGGTATATTTAGTCTTACACTTCTCAATTAGTTGACACTAACATCACCTTTGAATTTAGCAACCAAACCTACCAAGTTGACGATCTGAGCCAAAGCCTGCGAAGAGTCGCGCATGCACTGCGGTGAATAGCAGAGACTGATCCACTCGCGCAGAATGAACTCAACTTTCTGTTGCAGCTCGGGAGGATCGTCTTCGGTCGGCATTCGCATGCCTGCCATATTATGCGCTGTTACCGCACTAGCTGAAGCGCTACCACCAGTGCCTACAGCTAAAACTATTTCTGTTCGGCAATACGTACGTAACTTTGGATGTTTTGGAACAACCTGCTCTACCGTACTCACTTTTTGATACTCTACTCATTCATACATGTACTAGGGGGTTTGGGGTTACCCCTAGCTGAAAAGGCCATGTTAGATGTATGTATGTACTCATTTATTACTTAACAGACACTGTCATGCATCTAAAAGATCATCTGCCGGAGGGCGTTGGGGGATTGAGCAAGAATCCGGTTCGTCCAGCACTAAACACTGCTAAAAACAACTAAAAAGTAGAATTTCGGGCTAAATATTGCTAATAAACGGCCGAATTGAAAGTTGAATTGAACTAGAAACAGTTCTACAGTCAACTTCAGCAATTTAGTGGCCCAAAACTTGGTTTAGCTTAATAATTATACTCGTGGGTAGCGTGGGCAGGGTCTGTCCTATCCGGTGGCGGGGTGCATAGTTTTAGTTCAGTTTTCCAGAATGATTCGGGAAACCATTAATCATTATCATACATGTGCATGGTTGGATGCTCAGATGGGGACGGCCAGATCTCTGTTCGTAGTTGTGTGAACTTTGGGTCCGTCCATAAATTACTCCGTTCAAAAATTCAAATTTTCAAACCTCCACCCCACTCCTGACGTTTTCTACATAACCGCGCCAATAAATAAAAGCTATGACGTTTTCGAATGACCCCGGACAAAAATTACTACTGGATGCTTGACGTTGAAGAATGCTTGTGCAGTGATGCAGAAGTATTGAAACCAAACTATTTTGACAGTAAAGTACTCTTTTGGCATTTGGAAACGCAAACTGCGTACACTTTACATAGCTGTACAAAGGCTTTTTAGGCAGCCAAAGCAGTTTCGACGTTTTCGGTGCCAAACCCCTCTCTGGAGGTCGGAGTTTACGGAACGGCCGCAAGGGACGCACACATTTTTGTCACGAAATTGAATTCGTTTTCGTAAGTTATTCTTGTAAATCATAAAAATTATGCAAAAAATATTTGAAACTCGCAACTTTCTAGCAAAAATCAGCGAAAAAATCAGAAAATTCATTGAAAGCATGCAGTTCAAACATTCCCCAGCAGCTGCATCCAACATTTTGTAGATAGAGGTAGACAGTGGATAGATATTAAAAAACAAAACGCACCGCCAAATCCTCGCGATTGGGAGGCCACCACCTCGCGTCCAAGCAGAGTGGCTACGTCAACAGAGGAACTGACCGCCGCAGAGGAGCCAGCGCGCCCGGAAGCCGAAGAGTGAATCAGTTCCAACACCTCGGCCATCTGCCTGAAACCACTGACTTGCACAGCTGAGACAAGCTCTGCTTTAAAGCTAACCCTTCGGTACTGGAAATGCGCTGCTGCTGCATGGAGCCGATGCGCGACAACATGTCGATAGTGTGCGGCAGGTCACTCTGCTGCACCTCGGCGCACGGATGATCGACGAAGTAGAGACGCACGACGCGCTGCGCAAACTGGACAGCACCGAAGTTGAGTCCGTTCTCCATGGCGCTCGACAACTGCACGTCGTAGGTGACTAGACTGAGCAGCGAGTTCCTGATAAACACGTCGATGGCGTCCAGGTTGTAGCGGTACTCCTGTCTGCAGTCCACCAACGCTTTGGTCACTTGCTTGGTGAGCCAGGGCGGCGAGAACGCCTGCGCCGCACATCTGCAGGCCAGTAGAAAGGCGTTACGCAGTCGCTCCATGTTGTCTCGCTCGGCGCGCTCGGTTACGTTGGCGTGGTAGCCGTGCAGCATAAACTCCACCAAGTTCTTCACCAGACTCTGCGTAGAAATTTCGTCGCGCGGGGTCTGCGCCGCCGCCTGCAGAGCGTCGCGCATCTTAGCCAGAATGGTGACGGCCTTCGAGGCGGCACTCATCTGACCGGTGCTCATGGCGTGGTCGATCTCGCGAATCAGGTGATGGTACATGGCCTCCAGGTCGCGGTCCTGCGAGCCGGCGCCCGCTTGCGGCACGTTACGCGTCTGGGCCGGGTTGAAGCCGACGATCAGATCATCAGCCGTGGTCGGTTTGAAGCCGGAAATGTTGCTGGAGAACTCTTCGTAGATGGACTGCTGGCCAGGAGTGACGGCGCCCACTCGCAGTCGAATCGGATCCGGCAACGATTCGTTCTGCGATAGGGCCGTCGGTTCGCAGTAGCGCCGGTTCTCGCGTCTGGCCTGGATGCGCAAGCTGTACTCGTTCTCCATGCGTTTGTCGATTTCCGGAGTTCCCTTTTCGCAGGCCGTCTTCACGATGAAGCTCTGCGCCAGTTCGACGTTGTCTTCGGCGATGGCGGTGGCCGCCTCCTCGATCATCTTCTGCTGTTCGGGGTTGGCGCCGCGCAGAGTGGTGTAGAAGGCTTGCTTCAGGTAGCCTTGCAGAGTTATTAGGAGCGGCTCGCGACACGTTATCATAGCCATTCCGGCCGTCAACGAACGCATCATGTGATGCGCTGCAGCGCGCATCTTGCTTTCGTCGGCCTCGAGCGCGTAGTCCTGAAAACTCCACTGCCTCATACAGTCAGCCACTCTACGGCATAGTGTAATCTGTAATAATGTCAGGCAAACGGCTATTAGGGGAGCGAAAATTACCACTGCTTTCAAATTTGGTTGAATGTACACGGAGCTCAAACGTAGTGCCACCCATACTAAGGCAGGGTTGGGTTCAGTTGGCCGAAATCATTTGGCCGAAAACGTTTCGCCGAATGTTCAGTTGGCCGAATGTTCAGTTCGCCGAATGCTCAGTTCGCCGAAAGGTCAGTTCGCCGAATCAAAAAAATAATATGTTCAGGTAGGTAATCTATGACCCTCAAACTTAACAGAATATCAGAGAGTCGCATAGGAAACCATTAAACCTACCTGAATATATTATTTTTTTATATCGGCGAACTGAACTTTCGGCGAACTGAACATTCGGCGAATCGTACAGTCGGCGAACTGATTTCCGGCCAACTGAACATTCGGCGAACTGAACATTCGGCGAAACGTTTTCGGCCAACTGATTTTCGGCGAAATGATTTCGGCCAACTGATCGTATCCCCTAAGGCATCACTGCGCTAAATATCGGTACCATAAGCCCGTTAAGTGCCTGAGCGTATACGACACAGAAACACTATGGTAATGCATCAGTTGGCGATTGCAAGTAGTTGGAAAGAACGCTCTACCTTTTTGACCACGTGCTCAGTGGTAGTCATGGCCACTTTAATTCCGCGATCGGTGACCGGACTGATCAGTTCGCGTACGGCGTGTTCCAAAGCCGGACGGACCAGATTCTTCAACGGCGGATTCATCTGGAACAGCGCCAACTGGTGATTGATGCGAATGTGAGGCGCCAGTCCCGCGAAACTGGTCACGTTGATGTCGTGGTAGCTGAACTTGGCTGGAGGTGGCGAACCGCCACTAGGAGCGCTGGTGCCGGCTAAAAACAAGACCAAACTAGATTTGTCCAGCACAGCAAGAACTAGACAAACATTCGTCCGGCGGAGCAGTAGAAGGCTGAGGTTCCAGGTCTGACGGTTTTGGAGGGGCCATGATGTGGGACGGCATTTGCGATGGCACAGGAGAGGCGGTGCTTACGGTGGCCACTGGACCCATCTCTGTCACCGGCTGCTTGAGTTCGGTCAGCTCATCCAGCTGCTGCGGCACTCGGATCAACCTGTCCGTGTCCTTCAGCACATTCTCGATGGTTAAATTCTGAAGTAAACTGCGATTAGGTTTCTGCTAAGCACTAAAGAAAATTCAACTCGATTTTTTTATTTTCAGATAAGTGTCGGTCAATTTTTTTATTCCGGCACTTTGAATTTATCTTCAGCAAAGAAAATTGTAAAAACAACTGCATAGAAACAGAAGTTACTTCTTACAATGAAACACCTCAAACTTTTTGTAATGCCATGTGCACGATTTACAATTCGATTCATTTTAAATTAATGCCAACGATCGTTCTAATACAAAATTATACTAACAGTACTTTCTAGTGCGCACTATCACCCTGTTTTTACTTACCCTGAGCTCGATCTGCAAGCTCTTGCACAAAACTTCGATCTCGAATTTCAAATTCAACTTGAGATCAGGTTCTCGATGTAACTCCGCCAAAACTTTAAGAATGGCCATGGACCAAGCGCAATCCGGCAAAAAGACCTAAACATAATTGAAGGTAAGATTGACCACAATTTTGAACCACTGGCTGCGTCGTCAAACGTATACTTTGCTTTTGCTGCAAGATTCCATAATTTTCGCCACGAATGGCACTACGTAGAGTAACTCTTGTTGACCCTTGTAGTACGCTTCCATAACTAGCGATTTCAAGTCCAAATCCTAGACAGAGAGCAGCAGATAATTTGGTTTCGCTTTAATTAAAAGGTATCAACATACCACGTGCAATATTGGCTTGTTTTTGCCAATCGTTATCATACCAAGCCAATGGCCCAAATTCTTTAGCAACTGTCGATCGCTGAAGTTGGACACCGCTTGGCGTTTATCACTTTTCAATACGATCTAAACCACTCGGTCATTAGGCAGTTCACAAAAACACCGATACTAACTAAACTAACCTTGATGTTTCTGTAGGTTTCGACCAACACTTGATCATCGAAGCCTTTGTCCTCGAATGTGGTCAGAAAATTGCAGTACAAATGATGAAAGTTGGGCTCGATGCTGACACGTTTCATCACCAAATACTGCGCTAGCCACGGAAGGTAACTGTGATCTTCCAGCTCCACCACAGTCGACTTCATCTCGTCCACCTACCAACAATTATGTAGCACTCAGTCAGAACAAACAACCAGCAGCGCGAAAAGCGTCGCCGAACGAATTCAGACTCGTATGGCACCGTCAATCTGCCTCCTCGAGTTACAGCCAAGTGCGGATTTTAAACAAAGACACAAAGCTGCCTTTGGAAGGAGGCGGAAGGAAAATATACAAAAATCAAGCAAAACACCAAACCTACTTTTTTGGTCAAGTTGGCCTGACTCAAATTGTTGAACAGGAACGCCACTTTTTCCTCTACCTTCTCCGGCGGACTCTCTACTTCGGACTGTCCAGACACCAGTATGTTAATGTTTGTAGCCGTGGGTAGAGACGGCGCCTAAAATAATCTCCACGGTGTCTTCGAAGAGAACAGTGGAATGAACCTTTTTAGCTGCAGCAAGACCAGACGGTTCTCCGGAGCCAGTCGAGGGAGCAGCCACCGATTGGCTCTTCTTCGTTTCCACCATCTGCCGCCACTCGGCCGGCACATCAGCTTCTTGTGGAGCAGCAGCCGCCGGAGCCTGACCAGATCGGCCCGCCTCTACGTACTGAAATCTACCTAGTCTTACTTGCTCTCTGTCTCAGCCAGCCTCCTCCTATTGTAGAAAGAAATACACTGCTCACAGACGCTCTCTTACACAGTCTCGGCGGAGGAAGGAAGAGAGATACCTCGGCCAGTGGTTTGGGCAGATGAATGTAGTTGGGCAGACTGGCGATGTACATGCTCATTCGCGGGTAATCCTTCAAGCGGTTCTTGCACTCTCCCAGCGCCACCACTCCGAAATTAAACATTTTGTTAGAAGTTGGGTCCGAAGACAGCGCTTGCATAATGTACCGCATGGCCGCCGCTAGCATTATGCCACTAAAATTAAAGTGAATTGCAAGACATTTTACAAAAAGTAGTTTCACTAAAAGTTCGGGACAGTACTGGGTTAAAGGATTTTCTGATTACTCGCACAATTGACTACATAAACTTATGCAGTTTTACGGAGAACCTGCTCTCCTATTCTTATGCAGTTATCACCGAACACTTACGACACGATGTTTTCTCGGATGATCCCTCCAAAAACCAAGGCTGTAGTGTACAGTTCACGATCAGGGTATTCCGGGAAAAAGCGATATTCGTCGAACAGATTCTTGATCATGCAGGCGAAGACTTGCTAAAATAGAAAATGTAGACACCTAGCGCTCGAGTCAAGTCTGCCAAAGAGAAAGCGCACCTTTTCTTTATCGACAGGGGAGGTGCTGAACTTCTTCAACTTCAACAGAAAGTCGGGAATAGACATAGAGGGCTGTGGAGGCTGGGTGTAGATCTGCTGGAAGTAGCTGTTTGCCTCGTCCTGCACGTCCTCGGCGAACGCCTGCGTAATGTCGGGAGCGCCTGGGTCTGCGGCGCTCGTCTGCGGCGGAATGGTCGGACCGAAAGCGTTGGTGGGAATCGATTGGGCCAGGTTGGGCTGCGGACGCACCGGGTTGGCGGGAGTTGTGCCCCATTCAGATATGTGCGAGCCCTGACGACTGAACATTCGGTGTGCCGGGCTGACCGAAGACTGTTGCGGTTGCGGCGGACCGAACGGCAGAGGCGGAGTAGCCATGGACGTGTGCGTGCCGGTCAGCTGCGATATGTGCGCCGCAGACGAAACAGCGCTGCTGAAGAAATCGCCCAACCCACCGCCACCACCGCTCGAACCTCCGGTATGTCCCAAGCCGAACGAAGACGCCTCAAACTAAACAGGCACCACACGCTACTAAGTCCTTTATCAGTAAGAGATTTCCAGACGTACTACATTACCGATAAGTGAGAACACACTACTCAAACAAGCGACGAGAGACCAGGTGGGCCTACCTATTCCCGCAAATTTTGGCGCCTTTTCTTGGAAAATCGACATTTTTAGAACGGTCGGGTTACCCTCTCCCGTCCCTGCATTGATAAGAAGTGTTAGCTGACAAGCACTCACCCGTCCAGAGTAGGAATTCCTGTTGGGCGCCGAAGGAAACAAATCAAGTGGTCCCATGTTACTTCTGTGCGGAGGGGCTCCGAACGGCGGCGCAGGGGCGCTGACACCGGACAAGCTGGGCATGGAGGAATTGGATTTGAGGGTCGACTCCATCAGCGAGTGGTGAGGCTGCACCGCGGCCGGAGCCATTGAGACGGGCGGAGTTGGTGCGGCGTTCTGTTTAATGAACTGATTCTGACAAGTTGTGACCATCTGGACAATCTCGGCGTGAATCTGGCCTGACAATGTGCCCAGCTGAGTGTTCAGACAGCCTAAGATGGCCGTGAACACGTCCACCGGCAATGGCTGACCGCTCGCCTGACCGCCCAACACCACCGGCACCCGACGCTTCAGGAAGTTTATGCACTCCACTACGAACGCCTCCTGAAAACGTATATCTTATGTGACATAATCCATCACCACACGAAACTCGACGTGGAACCGGTACACACAATAGCAAGTCTGATTATGTCGAGAAAGCCAGACTGTTTCATACATCGGACAACTATTATAATAATAAAATAAGCTACACTTGTGTTTGTGTGCATAGTTGGAAGGAAAACAAGTACCCCTTGCTCTCGAATTTTGTTGGTGACCCAAGTGTCCAGTTTGAGATAGTCTCTGCGCGACGCCAGACATGCCAAATCAAGCGCAAAAGAGAAGCGTGACATGTTGAACAACATTGTCAGACCCTGCAAAAATGCAGTAGTCCAACTGAGCAGCATATACAGTTAGGCAAGTGTCCGGCTGACTGTATTTTTGTCCCACTAACCTGAGGCTTCAAGTCGTGGGCCACTTCGAGAATGCGACTGAGGCGAGTCTGATCGTCGGGGTTTTTGGCGTAGTACTGCTGCATGGCCTGAAGCACCAGGTTCTGCAGTATCTGTGGACTGTGCACCGTGCTGTTCCAGGCATAGTTAAGGATCACAGACGAATTTGGATGACTGCCCAGGAAAATCGGCATCACCATTTGAAGCAACTCCTGTCGCAGTGCGTTGATCGGAGGCTACAAACAATCAAGCACTGCAAAGCTGTGGTAGGAGAAACGGCAGATACAGGTATTTGCAGCAGTCCCAGAGTCAACACGTCAGCGCAGTGAGAAACCGGGTACTTGAAAGCAGTTTTGGCCTCTGTATACAAACCGGGGGCATCACTGAGTTTCAGTAAAATGTCGACAAGATCGATTGACCTCCTAAATCGAACAATCAATCGATTCCTTTCAACCATAACTAGCTACCAATTGGCCGATTCTTTGCAAATATCCTCTGGCGCTGCCTTGAGAATTTCCGTGTGAATCTGTCTGTGAGGATAATCGACAAAGCAAAAAATATCGGGGTTTTCCAGTATTTGGAGAATCCAGGACAGCTAAAATAAAGGTGCAGACAGAAGCGTCACAAATAAAAGTTCATAAATAAATTACATGTCCGTCTTTGTGAAAGTTCCATTCTCGATAGAGGAGAGCCATTGGAAACACGTTCTGTCTGAGTCCCTCGTCGAGGCACTTGGTCAGCAGAACCAAACACCTCCTGTCGCGCACGTAGAAACCCGACTGATCCAGCTGCATCACTACGTCTGACCAGTTCAAATTTGGCGCCTGAATCAACTTTCAATACTTCTTCTCATGCCAGAAAACTACAGCACGGATCATTAAGCAAACTGTATAACGTCTGAATGAGTGATTAGGTCGGGTTGAGACTTGCAGTTATTGTAAAAATTATTTTTGAGAAAATTGAGTCATGAGTTGGAGTTAGATTTTCGACTTCAAACGGGATGGTCGCAAAAACAGTTTAGAATTAATATTTTAACATTATTTAAAAATAAGGTGTTTAGAAGAACTTACAATTTCATTGACGACTTTGGCAAACACAACGCCGTCCCACTCGGTGGCTCCTTCGATCGACGGTCCTTTGCTCTTGTCAGCCCATCCGGGTTGTACCTAGAGACCGAATGCCAACTGCCAAAGTGGCGAGCGACAGAGTCACCTGCACTAGTGGCACTCCTCCTCTGAGTCCGCTCTGTGTCTGCAGCATCATCGTCAGTATCCTGGCCACAGTGGCGCCGTTCAGCAGAGAGCCGTCTTTGGCGCCGAGAGAGAGCAGATGCTGTTTGCAGGCCTCTTGGCTGCCCGTGAACCCGTAGCCGATCTCTCTGATCTGCTGCGGCAGAAAGCTGGCCAGAGAGTGCGTCGAACTCGGTAGCTCCATCCTGTCGCTGCTCACGTCTATGATGCAGTCGCTCTTGCCAGCTGCTAACCACGGCAACAGCACGGCCGGCACTGCCTCGGCTGGGAAATCTGAACACACCAACTTGATCGCCTCCCAGACAAGCAATACATGATCTGACATTTGGATTGAAGGGATGGCAGACCAAAAGTCATATTTTTATTTATTTTTAAGTCTGGTTGGTTTATTGTTAGTTAAAATATGTTGTCTTGAGTCGCGCTTATCGTTGGTCAGAGTTAGCTAGTTGTCATGCGTCACGGTAGCACTGGAATCTGCGAGAGATTCGAAAACGGTCGAAGAGACTGGAAGTAGTCTACATAAAACACATCCCAGACCGCCGAAATCCAGTGATGGCTAGTACGTAAATAGGAAACGACTGGATACGCCGATGCGCCAAAGCCAAGCAGCACAAAGATACTGGAGAAGGAGACCGACATGGCGACACTTTCGGTGGCCAACCAAACTCGAACCATAGGCTTACCGAATTAAGACGGCCTATTAGTCTACCGACACTTGCTGACATCATTGGAGCAGCAAAGCGGGCGATTCATTAGGAAGAAAGCATGCTGGAAGCTAGTGACTGGCCAGTGAAAGAAGGGCGATACGTACACTTACGCGCATGATACGTGCAAACAGAATGCACGAAATGGGGCGCAATGCAAGGCCCGATCGTAAAACTTCGCTCCCCCGGTCACATCGTATCGTCTCGCAAGCTGTCGTGTATAGGCCCTACGGAAACATGGAGTCGGCACAAAGGACACTAACTGAGAACTTGAGGTGGGTCAACACCCACAGAACCCTTGTCTGTGCACAAACCAAAGCACCAAACTGGACCGGAGAGTTCTACTTTAGTTCTTCCTGACCAACTAAAAGTCTGATTTTCAAAAGGACGACGTGTAACAAGACCAGTTGGCGGCCAGATGCTTCTACTGCTAACAAATCCGTCCTTGACCAGACACCAAATTCCCTGTTTTTCCAAATTCCCTGACTTTTTCTTGACTCCCTTCATGACTTTTCAGGTCCCGCACGAACCTGTACTTCAATAAGTAGCTGTCGCCGATCATAACTCATCAGTCAGCTGATGATCAATGATCAACTCAATAGCGCCAAAGATACGAACAAAACAAACCTCTCTTCAAAGTGGCAATGAAACCCTGCTTCAAGTCAGAATCCCGAACTCCAAATTCCTCCGGATCCTCCTGCAGCGACGTTAAGATGAAGTTAACCGTCTCCACAGCGCAGTCTTGCAGTCCGGTGTCCTTTGTCGTATCTGCAACCGAATCCATCCGAGCCAAAGAATCAAGTAGTCAGTGGGCACCTACCAGGGTCGGCGTAGGAACGGAAGAGGATGGGCAGCACTTGGTAGAGATAGTCTGTGGCCGCCTTCCTCACGTGCGGTCTGCAGGAGTTGAGCAGAGCGAGTCCGAACACTACGTCTGCAGCCGGCGAGAACCTGCAGGTGCGACAGAACTGAGCGAGACTGCCGACACGCTGAAAAGTGTTGGATTAAGCGGCCGATCTGGAGGGAGACCGAGAGTACCAGTGGTCGCAACGGCCGGTCGTAGGCTTCACAAAAGCTGGACAAGAAACCGGGCTTCGGCTTGAAGATGGCCCAGTTGGTGAACAGCTTCTCGATCACTTGGGCCTGAAGTTTGCACTCAGCAATGAGACATGAGCAAAATTACTGGCAGACAAACCTGAACAGAGTCTTTAGGGGAGCCTCTGGAATCAACCGAAAAATCGGTAGCGGCTAAAACGCAACGGAACAAGTGCACCTCAGCCTCGCGACCCCAACACTGAATCAACTGAGTGACGGTCTAAATTCAGACACTCTCATTAATACCAACTCCCTCGCGATAGTCATTTTTAATTTTTACTAGTTATAAAAGCAAATCGATCTGTCTTATCTTCTTCATGTGCCATAACACATGGATACATAACACGGTGTACCTTGTTTCAGGCAGTGCTAGGCCACTCGTGGCAATGCACTGACCGTTCTCTCACAACCAACAGCAAGTTTTATGTGCGTGTGTACTATTAATTATAAGTACGTATTTGCGTTTGGGTTGTATCGAGATAAAAGTACGGGTTAGGTGTAGCTGGGGATGAGGGGAAATCAAGGAAGGTCAAAAATGGACTATATATTAATTAATTAATTAATTAACTTCCTTATGACTATACAACTCCGAAGCGTGCCCTATACTGATGCGCACCCCTTAGGGGTACTTTTATATTTGGAAAACAGGCGCTCCTGCAGAGCGTGCCCTATACTGATGCGTCTCCAGCGGTACTTTTATATTAAGCAAAACAGGGCCCCCCGGGGCGTCCCATATGCTGATGTAGTGATCATTAGACTCGTCAGGCCAAGGGCTTTCAAATGATATACAACGTGACCATATTTGGACAATTTTGACACAAAAAATAATCGATAAATCGATAAAAGATGATAAAAATCGTTAATTTATAATTACTTATGAGTTATGATCACTAAAACCATTAATTTCTGTCTGGGATCGGTTCCCGATTCCCCCACCTACGCCTGATCCAAAAGTTCTTCTATCACCCTTTCAAAGTGCTTTTCGGTATCCAAACCCGACCTATCAAAACAAGAACAACTTGAGTCCATACATTGGCCGGGGGGGTAAGGGGTATACCCCTCCCCCTCGCCGGGCAATACCCCTCCTCCCGGAGGTTTAAAATTTTCGCTTATTTAAGGCAAAATAGGCGTTTTTTGGACTTTTTTCGGGGACCCCCCTCCCCCCGAGGTCTCCATACCCCTCCGGATTTTTCCGGCCAATGTATGCTTGAGTCCGACGTGTGTTGTGTTATTCATTAAAAGAGTTGTTCAGCGCCTGTCGTGTAGCCTCAGGCGAACACAATTTTATGATTAGAGTATGTGTAGTAACAAAAAAGTTTAGTGTTTGCCTAAAGCGGTGATTTCGAAAGGGATAGAAAGAAATTTTGCTCATGTAGGTAGGCATACCTCAGTAAAGTCGTGCACAACTGTTCTAGAAGAGCTTTTCTTTGACAGAGCGACGACCAAGTACTCTATGTGAGCGAGGACAACTGATTGAGGGTCAAGGCTCATTATAAGTTGTTAATGAGGACCACCCACGACGCCGCTTCGTCATCGGTTGACCTTCACAACATCACGCTGCTGCTTCTCTTTCCTGCTGCTTTGTTAGTACAACCAAGGTCCACCGATAAAACCACAAAATTGACACCAACACAAAACGGAACACTGCAATTTATTCAAGCTTTAAGGACAAATTTGACCAGTGCTGCCAATCAACAACCGCCGAACAAAAACAGAAATAATAACGGAAGCAAAGAAACCACGCGACGCGACACGCGTTCGTCCTATCTCCAGTTTATGAGGTCACCCAAGTGGTGAGATCACTCCGTCCGAGTGCAAAATTGCAATAAAGACAACCAACAAATATGGTATCAAACGACTACTTACGATCTCCTGATTGTTATTTTACACATCACCATCTAATTACTACATGTTATATTGAGCTTTACCTCTGATTACGCATTTTTTGTCTGTGTCCAAATCCTACAAAACGGTGCGCACCCGAATTTCAAATATTTAACAAAGATGACCGAATGTAGTATCAAACAACTGCTTCCGATGTCTAGATTATTACTGACACAGCAACACATCAACAACTCATTACTGCATGCACCTCAGATTACGAGCTCTCGCCATATCGCCTATTTCATCAATTGAGCGGAATTTACTAACCGGAACTCCCATGAAAACTTGCTATAAAACTCTTGTGCAAATAAATATACATTAAGGCCGCAAGTGCGGGTAGGTGGACAACTTCCGTAGCTACAAAATAAGCGCAGAATTAGTAAGTTTGAGGTCCAAACCCCAGGGCCTTGTTTCGTTGTTAACGATTATCATCACTTTGAAAAACTAAAAAATAACGTTTTTTAATCATCTTTAAGGATAGCTATCAAGCTTACTACGTGAATAGGCCTACCTTATATGCATGTTCATGCGCATTTACTTTCAAACATCACTCAACAACAAATTAAAAACATGAAAAAATTAAAAATGCGCCGTTGGGACATCTGCTAGGTTCAACAATCGTAGTATACGAACCCATTGACTGATACATCTCCGCAAGCAAGGACAGGTGGGTAGAAATTGGCTATCAATTAAGCATAAACATCAGAACATTCGACCAAACCCTGGTACTGCGTCTCTTTTAGCAAAAATTTCACCAGAAATTATCTACACTTTATACACTAATCTGCGCAAGTAGTAATCTCCCTCTAGGTCTTTCTGTACCAAAGTGGTCCAAATCACAGTGAACTTAGAAAACAACAGCTACATTACCACTGAAGAAAGTTTATGAACTAATTAGTAGACGCAACTGCACAACACAAACACCTGCTGACGTGACCTCTGCTGCACCTATGTGTTCAGCTTCGTTTATAAGTACTGACCAGGATGATTCTGTTCCGTTAGCAGTAGATGATGATGGAGACGCCCTGCACTCAGGATGTCCAAGTTGGCTCATTAGAAACTCCCTGTACTGGGTTAATAGTCGATCCTCCTTTCAATGAGCATACATGTTCAAACAATGAGATTGTTTCGAGTAGTAAGGCTCCCCAGAACGCTCAAGTGGCTGCTACTACCGATCGACAACTTGTTGAGCAACCCGCTTCTCCTGCCCAGTCGATCTCTGCATCCCACTGTCCTTTTTTAACGATCGCACTACGTTTTCGGCTATTATCTATTATCACAGGTCGACATCAATAGTTCTTCAGTTGCTGATCACACAAAGGCCTGCTGGTTGCATCACATTCCACAAGGTCGCACTCTTTGGTCTGCGTTTGGAGAATCCTGCTTATGCGATGTTGTGCATCTGTCAATGTCTACCGATTGTCACCACTGCACTTGCATTTGCATGTCTTTCGTGGTGAACCCAGCGGCCAGGCCATCTGACTCAGTTCTTCTTACTCCCGCAACCGCAAGCGCAGCGCGTCTAGGTTTCCGTTTCACAATTTTCCGAGGCAATCAAGCACTCGATGTTCCTTCTTTGGTAGAGAGCCATGTTTCCAGCGTTCCCGCTGATGCTGTGCAGCAAGCACCTTCTCAATGCGCGCTTAGTGGGGCACACGTGGACGATCCCATCGATGTGACCTCTGCCGACACTACAGATTCGGCTATGTTCGTTAGTGCGCTCCAGGACATCCAACACGTTCTGTTGTTCCTCCCTTGCAAGTGCATTCAGTTGTTGCGGATGAATGATAGAGAGACGAATCTTGGTTTGCGTTCTAGTGTTCCGGAAGTCAGGCTCATGTAGTTAGTGGCAAGAAAAAAGAAGTGGAGAATGATGGAGCACAGTAGATTATGGAGCTCCCGTTATTCCTTGTTTGGCAGAAGGCCGTTTTCATTCTATTCCTGTATTCTTTTAGGTGGCTAGAAGAAAGGAGGAGAAAGAGGAAAGTTGATGAGAGGAAGAAAGACGCTGAGGCAGAGGAAGAAGGAGCAAGGGAAGATGGAAGAGGAGAGAAGGAAGAAGACGAGAAAGCGAGTGCTGAGAGGAGAGAGAGAGTGATGAGAAAAAGAGTGATGAGGAGTACGGTGATGAGAAGTAGAATGGTGAAAAGTCGTCGAATATGAAGAGAAGAAGGAGGATGCAGAGAGGAAGGAGAATGAAGAGAAGAAGAAATAGGATGAGGAGAAGGCAGAGGCGAAAGATGTTCCGTTTGAGCTCGCTGGAAAAGCGTTGGAAGTCTGTTTTACCAATGACAAAACAAGAAGTGAAAGCGAAGGCACAGAAGGGTCGAAACCTGGCCAGCCAGAAATCGAGTCCACCCGGTGTCAGAGCAGAGCGAGTTTCCAGAGGGATTCCAGTAGGATATTTAATGGGGTGGGTGGGATACTGGAATTTGTTGTCACTGTGCCAACGCAAACGTAGCGATTACGCTGTAACACATACCGTAGGAGCATAGCGGACACGGTATACAATGTAGGTGGAAATCTACGGCACTGCAAAGAACCAGCTGCATTTAATGAGGGGAATAGAAAAAATGTTTATAAATGCTGTATAGTTTTGGAGAAGTGTTTGTGTTGTGTGTTATTGGTGCATTAGATAGAATGAGCGACGGGCGCATGGCAATGGTGGTGAACAGCTTCGCAGAGTGTTTAGCCAAGGAGGGCGCGTTGACAGTCATTCTCAAGCAGTACCAAGCCATAGTTCAACGGGACAGGGAGTTCGCCACAGTTGCATTCGCCAACAACAGAGATCGCAATCGATGGGAGGACATAAAGTGCTACGACTATACACGGGTGGTGTTGCAGCCGCCGGGTGGCGACTACATCCATGCCAACTACGTGGACGGTTATGAACGACCGAGAAAATTCATTTGTGCCCAGGGCCCGATGCCCAACACGGTCAACGACTTCTGGCGCATGATATGGCAAGAGGAGGTTCTTCTGATAGTGGCGCTGACCAAGCTGGGCGGCGCCAAGTGTCATTTGTACTTTCCGGGCAAGCAGAGTGAGACCCAGAGCTACGGCGACATAACGGTGGAGAACAGAGGAGTGAAGAACATGGAGAATGCTTACGACGCCGCCGCTCTCAAGGTGACCAGAGGGGGCCAGACGCGCCGTGTCTTGCAGTTGACCTACTACGCCTGGCCGGACAAAGGCACCCCCGACAGCTCGACCAGTCTGCTGACCTGCGTGGAGCACATGAACTACAACTGGCAGCATCTGAAGCAGGACGCCTACGAGAAGGGCTGGCTCGCCGCCGCCGTACCTCCCAAGCCGCACCCGATCATTGTGCATTGCAGCGCTGGCGTAGGCCGCACTGGCACCTTGGTAGCCCTGGACATCTGTCTGCGCAGACTGGACGACACCCACGCAAAAGACAAACGACCCATGATCGACATCGTCGGAACTGTGTTCAGGTTGAGAGAGCAGAGAGCCATCATGGTGCAGCGACCGGAACAGTACCTCTTTCTACACCTCGTTCTCATCGAATACGCCCTCCGCAAACGCTACCTAGACCCCAGCGTCGTTAACGTCAAACCTTTCATATGCAGCGCCGCCAAATCCCTCGCCGTCAACCCGCAAACTGACCGCTGATACATATACTTGTCACTGCAATACTTTTACTGCTCTCTGTACTCTAATTGACTTCCAATAAACGCCTTACTGTCCAACCCCTGCGCTGCTAGACGAAAACGCCTATGTGTTCTCGTTCAACACTACGAAATCAAGCGTCCTGTGCTTAGGCTTTGCATCGCATTGAGTTGAGAGACAGTCCATGAAAAAGTCGAACCTTCGTCTGTACAGCTGGTTTTACAAAATCGGCCCAGACACTCAACTTTGAGCCATTGTTCATTGTATTTTTTACATAGAACACAAACAAAGTCATGGATGGACGAATTTGCTATCCGATGTTTGCCAGATATGTACTCTATAACTAAAAATACGGCCCTTCAAAAACCGCGATTTTGACCATTTTTGCCGATGAGGTCCCAACATCATAACTCATTCGACCGATTTTATGTGGTATTACAGCTTTATTAAGAGCCGGTTTTTCTAAGTATCTGTTCTTCCCGGACAAATCTCAACCGTTTGTCTCCGATTTGGCTAAAATTTTGTACTTTGGTATAAAAATACATTTTAGCACCTTTCCGGCCATTTTTGTGAGACTCAATTTTTCGACCCAACATCAGGTTTCGTTTTATAACTTGGGAACAAATGAATGTAGAAACTTGCAGATTGCATATTTAGAATCTGAAAAGCGTTTTCTTTTAAAGGATACCCAACTAATGGTTTCGTTTCTAACAAATTTTTTTCGAACTCCTTCCGGACCCGATTTGACCCTTTCAGAACTCCCATCCCACATTTTATTAAAATGTAGTGCTATCTATTTGCTTTGGAACGCAT
>JASANB010000857.1:0-42173 GCA_030248155.1 Sabatieria punctata | reverse complement strand
ACAGAATGGTTCACTTTCTTTCCTTACACACACAGTCCTGTAACTAGGAGAATAAAAAACAAATTCTCGGTAAAAGGACATCAATATAAAAAACAGCACGGCTAACAAATAAAACAGCCCGTAGTGCATTTTCGCGAACAGAACATCTATTCTAAGAGCAAATCAATTCTACTCTCTGCAACCCCCATCTTCGTTAAAAACTGTCTAAGTGAACAGTCAGTCTGTCGCACTGCTAAGAAGCGAAGTTGTTCGGCGGCCAGAGTTGCTAAGTTGGGCACTTGCAGCCAGAACGAAAAGCAGTGAACCATATCAAGCACTCTGCCGCAATCCGCTGCAACCACTGCTTTGCCGGCGGAGGTGCAGTGAAAACTGGCGATGGCGTCGGGATGACAGCAGTCTTTGAGATCGAAGTTGATTTCCAGCTTTTGCCATTGCAGCGCCCAGAGATCTACGTACCACAGACTGATTTCGTTCTCCTCGCAGAAAACGGTATAGACCTGCAGAAAAACTCCTTCTACTACACAACCAACTTTTACCTCTACTATTTTGAACGCATTTTACAGCTAAAGCTTACTTTTATCACAGGTCCAATATAAACTTAAACTCTAAAAAATTCCCAAGAGTGTCCTGGGTGCCAAACAATCATAGCCCCTACCCAGAGCAAAGCGAAAGCAGAGTCGAAATAAAAAGAAACTTGTCATTTGCTGTTTTAGTTCTTTTTCGTTTAGATAGTTTATTTATCTGCAAGTGGGCTGGGTCGGTTGTCCGACTTCTGAACCTCAACCAGAAGAACTCAGACTCAGACATGTATGTACTGTACAGCATAACAAATAACATAACAATTATGAGGCGTTATTCTTTGCCTTTTATTGTGGGTTGTTACCAGGGCTGTTGGGTCGGTTTTTTTTTTCGTTTTTTTTTCAGAAAAAAAAACTGTTTTTTTTCCTAGGGGCTCGGAAAAAACTAAAATGCGGGAAAAAACTCAAGCAAGTATTAAAAGGAAATAGACGCAATTACTGGTTAAATTCGCTTAAAATGCTTTGAATTTACGTTAATAGAAGCCCTACAAGCATTTTCATTACATAACTTAGCTGTTTTTGTCAAAAAATACCGGTACCATTTTCAGGCAACTTTTATTATTGTATTTTCGTTGTTTTAAAATCAAATTACTACTCTAAAAGATGAAATTAGTGCATTTTGTAATGAAACTCACGCTATTTCGTTGAATTCTGCAATAAAAAGCGATTGTTAAAATTTTTTTCTGTCATCTTGGAAAAAAACTTTTGGAAAAAAAAAACCGAAAAAAACAGGAAAAAACCGGCTTGAGTTTTTTTCCGGAAAACAAACAGCCCTGGTTTCTACTACCGATCTGCATGGCACAGACCATTTTTCGGTCCGGTTCGGAGGAGGCTAGCCGCTAGAGCACAAAAATTGCTGTATGGCCTAATTTAGGTGTTCTTTGTGTTGCCTTAGGTGTGGCGATTGTAATCCACGACCCCACTATGTCGTATAAACTTGCTTTCTGTGCAGGGAATAACACCCTCGTTTTTGAGAATGCTAATTTTTCACATTGACTGAAACTAAAAATCCGCCAGATTTAACAGGTTGCGCTAGAAAGCTGAGCTCTTCAGATTCTTAAGCCCATATAAAGATGATACAAATGCAAAACGGTGATTTTTATGGCTAACACTGTATTACCTGAATTTGCAACAATTGTAAAAAGTACGGGTTGGGAAACCGGTCTGGGGGTTGGCCTTTGCCGGTATGGGGACAAACAAACCATGCATGTACTAGGGGGTTACCCCCTAGCTGAAAAGGCCAAACCCCCCTTCACCTCCCCCGAGACAGGTTAAGGGACCCGCCGCCCCGACCCAAAAATACAAGTACTAGTAGTGGGCTCCAGTACTACAAACTGGCTCTAAATTCACTAATTTTTAGCCTAAAATTCGCTTGAAAAAGCCTTTGGTCACCAAATTTGGCGTTTCCACTGCTGATATTTAAGAGAAATCGGCGTTTTTGGAAGCCCTTTTTGTCATCTTTTGCTTGTTTTTAGCTCTAAAACGCTATTTGGCAGCCAAAAATAGTGATTTTTAGCGTCCTTACTGGAAAAAACCTGCTAAAACGCATTTTTAGTTGCCCAACCCCTCCCAAAATTATGCTCAGACCCCCCGGCCTGCGCCAGACCCCCAACCCCCTTTGGCGGATGACATGTTACATGTATCGTCTCAGGATAGTTTTTAAGCAGTGTTTAGTTAATGATTTACAGGTTTTATTACTTCAGTCCCATACATATAACAGGTCATTCGACGAAGGGCAGGGGTTTGGGGGGTCTGGCATCGGGACGGGCAGGGTTCATACAGATCAGGCTTTTCCAAAATCCCTGACTTTCAAAAAACTCATACTAAATGTTTTCAAGCACCAAATTTTGTGATTTCTTTGCATCTCCAGATATTTACATAAACGCTAGCATAGCATACCCAATAATTTTCTAAAAGCAAAGGGGCCGTCCATAAACTACGACGTTCAAAAATTCAAAATTTTGCACCCCCACCCCCCCCCCCTCCGACGTTTAACGACGTTTTCAACATCACCCCCCATAAAAACTACGACGTTTAGGAGGCACCCCCCCCCCCCGAAATAAAATTTTCGAATTTTCGTTCAAATTCTGAAGCTGCTTTTCTGACTAATCACAAATGAATAATTGAAAAATTGTGCCTGTGCACATACAATGTAGGTATTTACCAGTTCGTTTCACCTATCTTTCAAGAATTCATTTAACTTTTAGTTTAAAAAGAGTCATTCAAATCGGTTGAGATTTGCGGTTGCCATAGTAAAAAATCTGTTGGGTTGTTTTAATCACTCTTGTTCATTGCCAAAATCAGCATTTCAAATTTGAGGGCAAATATCTCGAGAACCAAGCAGAGCATCTTAACGAAAATTCTACCAATCAAGAATTTATTTGTTTTTCATTCAAAAAAAGATTGATTCAAATCGGTTGAGATTTACGGTTGCTACAGTAAAAAATCTGCTGGGTTGTTTTTTTTTGTACGTACACCCAGTACAAATAAATCACGCTAACATAATATATTGTACAACTACAAAAATGTGTCAAAACCGTTTGACTTTTTCTGCATTCTTGCTTATTCTGCAGTCGTCAAACCTTACCAAAAAAGGTCAAAAATACGTCAACGTTTTGCCTCAACCCCCGACCCGACCCCCCCCCCCTCCAACGTTCTGCGACGTTTTTCCGGGTACCCCCACCCCCCCTCTCTGAACGTCGTAGTTTATGGACGGCCCCAAAGGGTGAATTTGGTAGTCAAAACTAAGCGCATTTCAACAGGTATTCCGAGCATGGAGTTATTATAAAGCATAATTAACAGTTTCAGAGTTTCATGAGGTCTGGTTGGGGCGCAGCCTAACCAGGGCGAGAAAATTTTGAAAATATACTAGATTTCAAAAACGCATGTAAAAGATATGTAGTCTTGGCGTAAACTTAACAGAAAGTAACAGTTTCACGTCTGTAACAAGGGGTCTGAGCCCAAATTCTAAGGACGGGGCTGGGACTAAAAAAGCTCGAAAATCGTAGATTTTTCGGCTAAAAATCGCTAATTTGGGTTCAAATACAGTTAAAAAAGTGCTGCTTTACAGGCGATTTTGGCAATTTTCTGTCTGCAATTACAAATATTTGCTCAGAAAATTCTTGCCAGAAAAATCGGGCTGGGGGTCCTGCAGTCACCTTATTTCCAAATGCAGCACTGGCGAGTCGCTTTCGCTGCGGCACATAATCCGAGGTCGGGTTGGGAACGGGCGGCAAGCCGAACTTCGGGTCCGGCAACAAACTCTTTTGAACCAGTCGGTCTGCCTCCAATTTGAGCAGAAACTTCAGTCGTCCTCTACGATTCGGTTCTCCCGCGAACAACACAAACAACTGCCCTCCAAACACGCTCATGAAGCATCTGTAGGTGTGCCAGAAAAGGTTTACATAAGTGCCCAGTCTAAGCACCATACTGCAACCGGATCTGCGCTCCAAATCGTAGCTGTTTAGACGGACCTCACCGTTGCAACTCCTCACGTACAACAAGTACAACTGGTTGCCCTGTTGACAAGCGTGCAGACGGCGACTGTCAACCACCGAAGGACCTATCATCGCTGCCGGCCCCACTTTGTCAGCTTCCAAATCAATCTCGGCCACAAAGACCGCAAAACAATTCTTCCGCTTCACCCTCGTGCTGATAATCAAAGCGATCAGATTGCGGTAGAGATAGAAACCTCTCAAGCGCCGTTTTCCCTCCATATTGAAGCTGTTGTGTACATTGTAGGAGTCACTCTTACCTGCCACTGTGTAGTCCATGCCTGCGCGAGTCAGCAAGTCGCCAATTGCCGCGTAAGGAGCTTCTGGCAGCTTTCTGCCGGCTTGGACTAGGTCGTAGCAGTCGAGTGGGTGGTCGAATTGCCAGGACAAATCGTCTTCGTCTGCCGGAGCCTTCTCTACTTCGAATCGATCGGGTAGAGGAACATCAGGTGACGGCCGCTTGGGCTAAGTGCCGTGAAGATCTTGTCGTTATCCCAGGGAGTCTCGCGAGGAGAGAAAACGCCCAGGTTCACTGGCGGTGTTGCCATTCTCGGACCTTTACTGAGATTAGATTGTCTTATTTATTTATTTTCTTCGAAATTATTAAATTAAGCGAAAAGCGGGTAATATGGAATCGGAACCCAGTGCGGTACTAAAACAGCGGTTGTTGGGCTCGCACCCCGCCCTTCGACCGTAGTTTATATCTGCAGACGTTTCTAGGCACGTAGACATCTTGTTTTCCGAATGTCTTTGTCAAATTTGAAATTATTTCAAGTTGACATTGTTTGAAGTTGCATTTTTTTCAAATTGTGTTGCAATTTACATTGTCCTTATTACAGTCTGGCACTTAAACGCCGTTTATGGTAGAGATGTTCATGAGCCTGGAAAAGCTCGGCGCGAGCACAGTTTGAGCCAGCTTATCATGCTTAGAAAGTTCCCTCTGTCGTATTAGCTAAACAAACTGCGTGTTTTTCATAATTAATCGGCTGCACTTCTCTTCAAAAAGTTCCTCACTAATGAAGAATGCTCAACTATTGGTTAATAACTGCTGCTTCACTTTAGACATGCTTGCATATTGTGTATAAATAGAAGCTCTGATTTTTTCTGCAGTCAAACAGAAAAGGTGAGTTTTAGGCAGCAATGTTTGAAGATTGAAACAAAACTTTAAAAATCTCCACTCTAAACATTGGAAAACCTCAATTTCAGAATGAACTAGCAGAAAATGAGCAATCTATTGTGCCAACAAACATTTGCAGTTATAATCTACGGTCCCTGGGCACGGTCAAAATCAGCGAACCATTTTCCTCTACCCCGAGGGTCCGAACTACTGTTGTTTGTGTATACACATACACATTTACCATACACAAAAATACACATTGTTTTTTCAATGTGTATACACATACACATACACATACACATTGAAAATTCAGATACACATTACCATACACAAACACTACTCGAAATGTGTATTTTTGTGTATGTGTATTTGATCAGGAAAAGTCGATAAAATTTCGAACAGAATCGTAAAATTTCTATGTTTTTGCTGCAGTAATAAACGGTAGATATCGTGGTAAAGCCTTCGAATGGCCTAAGTATCTCGATTTCAAAGCTATCCAAGGTTTAAACGAACAGACATTGAGAGATTTGATTTTCTTAGCATTACTGGCTCAAAATTAACCAAAAAATTTGCATTTTCAGTACAATACACATACACAAATATACACAAAAATACACATTGTTTTACTGAATGTGTATACACAAATTACCATGCACACTCGAAGGTAAATGTGTATACACATACACATACACATACACAAACGGAAAATCCAATACCAAACAACAGTAGTCCGAACTTGCTGGGGATTCGGGAGTCCGATTCCATATTACCGAGGAGCGCCACCTCATATTTTTGAAAATATGGTGAAACCTAAATTGAAGATCTTACTAAAAATGACCGAGTCTCGTGATACAACACTGCTCCCGACATGCAGGCTGCTAATCTAGGAACTAGCAACCAATAAATACGACTTTACCTCAGTTTACTTGGTTTCCGATTGTGGTCATCATGTCTGTCAATAACATCGATTAGCGTCCCATTACACTTAGGAAAGTGCCTAGATAAAGTTTGTCTATTTTTCAGTCAATTATGACTGAAACCTAAATATCTGTGAGCCAAATTCTAAAAGCCCAACCATGAGAATAGAGTAAGTCTAACCTTCTTGAACTCTCGCTTGACTTTAACACTTCATTCAGAGCTCTCAGGAAATTTGCTATAACGGTCGTCGTTAGCACGCGCGAATCGGTGGACAATAGTCGAGCTACAGAATGGGAACGAGCACAGTTAAAAGGAATGGGGTACAACAAACCCATGCATATCGTCCAGTTTCAAACAAAAATTGGACCCAAATGATCTGTACTTAAAACACTATTAGACGCGACGAAAACGGTTCTTTACAAGCTCGTAAGAACGAATGAGTTCAATTCCCCCCACCGAGCAACTTGACTTGGAGCGTTTTAGCTCAGCTAAAACAGCGCATAGTTCACTTAGCTTAGCGCGAAACCATTGCATAGTTCCTTGGCTAGGTAGGTTATTATTCTACACGTTTAAGAGTCGGTTTTTCTAAGTATCGACCCTTCCCGGACAAATCTCAACTTTTTGTCTCCGATTTGGCTAAAATTTCATATTTTGGTATAATTTGACTTAAAAAGACATTTTATCACCTTCCCGGCCATTTTTGATAGGGTCACTTTTTCGACCCTCTCACAGATTTTGAGTCATAACTCGGGACCAAATGATCGTAGGAACTTGCGAATTGCATATTTAGAATCAGAAAATTATTCTCTTTCAAATGATACCCTAATAGACTGCATTGGAAAGAAAAAAATTTTTTCGACCCCCTTCCGGGACCGATTTGACCCCCCAACAGTCGTGTCTCCAACTGTTTTATTTCACGGAAATGTAGCGCTATGTTTTTGCTTTCGATTAAAGAAAAAAAATCGAGAAAAAAAGGGGGGAGAATTTGAGTTTTTGGGCCTTGAAAGTTGAAAATCAAAAACATTTTCCTTATCATGGATTGCACACTGTAAACAACACAACTTGGTCAGTTTTGAATCGAATTCGGAGATCTTTGGCACACGTATTGTACTGTTCATCTTGCACATAGCGCACAAACCTGGTTCTGGTTGCCGCTGGTTAACACGAGTTTTATGCTTATTTTGTTTATTATTTTCAATTTCGCAAACAATTTCTTGGTTTCTTTTGATGTTTCCCATGATGGGCGTCCGAATTGTCATTTAGAAAGGAATTAGAGCTGGAAATCGGGCCGGCCCAACCCAAACAATGCCTAAGCAAAGGATAGTTGGAAACTTTTGCATTTAATAAACATTCTGCCTACTTGGTACTTACAATAAGTAAGCATCACTTAGCATTGTGCACTATAGTGATAAAGACTCTGTTACTCTCTTGTTATTTGTTTTCTCCTTAAGCAATGCTATGCAAGATTTGCAAAGGTGTGCACGTGAACAGACTGAAATAAACATTATTGATCCTGGCTGCTGTGGGATGGTGACTGTAAAACTCGTCATCTCGACTCAACTATTGATGTACACTATGTACATACGCAAACTATAATCTTCAAAAAATAAGTGACCTGCCGGTTTTTTGCGAATAACCAGAAGTAGACAAGGTCGAGCTCCGGCCTGGGGTAAATCCTAATCTGTGTGCTACGTTTGCTCTGAACACTAATTTGCGCAATGTCAAAAAATGAGCTTTTTTCCTAATTGCTATGAAAATCAGATGACTGCAGAATTCGATTCTAGAGTCCTTGGCGACTCCAATGATGCTTTCATGACGTGCCTTAGGCCAAACCGATCTGGAGATATGGCCGGTCAAAGTATGCAAAAATTGCGAAAAATGGCCTTTTGTTTTTGAAAACTTCACAAAATAGGGGCGAAACATAGGCAGACCGACGGATTTGGCTGAAACTCCGTCAAAGGGGTATTATTGACCGCCGGAATCGATTCTGACACTTCCCGGCCTTGAAAACCTCGCACTGATACCATAATTCGGCTCCCAAGGTGAGGCGGTCACATAAGATTGAGCAGTCTAATACCATTATAAGCATCCGCAATCAATTTTAGGCCTTTGCGAACGTCTACCATTACAACACTGCTACCTCTGACATGCAAATTTGGAAAATTTGTGTTACAGTACAAATCCGTTTCTCTTGAAGCACCGCTTATTGGCAGCCGAATTACGGTATCAGGCTGAGGTTTTCAAGGCCGGGAAGTGTCAGAATCGATTCCGGCGGTCAATAATACCCCTTTGACGGAGTTTCAGCCAAATCCGTCGGTCTGCCTATGTTTCGCCCCTATTTTGTGAAGTTGAAAACCTCAGCCTGATACCGTAATTCGGCTGCCAATAAGCGGTGCTTCAAGAGAAACGGATTTGTACTGTAACACAAATTTTCCAAATTTGCATGTCAGAGGTAGCAGTGTTGTATGGTAGACGTTCGCAAATTGGTGTGCTTATAGTGATGTGGCGCTCCTCCTTATGTTCCCCCCCCCCTCGGGGCCCCATTTGGTCCAGTGCGGGGTTTTCAAGGCCGGGAAGTGTCAGAATCGATTCCGGCGGTCAAGAATACCCCTTTGACGGAGTTTCAGCCAAATCCGTCGGTCTGCCTATGTTTCGCCCCTATTTTGTGAAGTTTTCAAAAACAAAAGGCCATTTTTCGCAATTTTTGCATACTTTGACCGGCCATATCTCCAGATCGGTTTGGCCTAAGGCACGTCATGAAAGCATCATTGGAGTCGCCAAGGACTCTAGAATCGAATTCTGCAGTCATCTGATTTTCATAGCAATTAGGAAAAAAGCTCATTTTTTGACATTGCGCAAATTAGTGTTCAGAGCAAACGTAGCACACAGATTAGGATTTACCCCAGGCCGGAGCTCGACCTTGTCTACTTCTGGTTATTCGCAAAAAACCGGCAGGTCACTTATTTTTTGAAGATTATAGTTTGCGTATGTACATAGTGTACATCAATAGTTGAGTCGAGATGACGAGTTTTACAGTCACCATCCCACAGCAGCCAGGATCAATAATGTTTATTTCAGTCTGTTCACGTGCACACCTTTGCAAATCTTGCATAGCATTGCTTAAGGAGAAAACAAATAACAAGAGAGTAACAGAGTCTTTATCACTATAGTGCACAATGCTAAGTGATGCTTACTTATTGTAAGTACCAAGTAGGCAGAATGTTTATTCAATGCAAAAGTTTCCAACTATCCTTCGCTTAGGCATTGTTTGGGTTGGGCCGGCCCGATTTCCAGCTCTAATTCCTTTCTAAATGACAATTCGGACGCCCATCATGGGAAACATCAAAAGAAACCAAGAAATTGTTTGCGAAATTGAAAATAATAAACAAAATAAGCATAAAACTCGTGTTAACCAGCGGCAACCAGAACCAGGTTTGTGCGCTATGTGCAAGATGAACAGTACAATACGTGTGCCAAAGATCTCCGAATTCGATTCAAAACTGACCAAGTTGTGTTGTTTACAGTGTGCAATCCATGATAAGGAAAATGTTTTTGATTTTCAACTTTCAAGGCCCAAAAACTCAAATTCTCCCCCCTTTTTTTTCTCGATTTTTTTTCTTTAATCGAAAGCAAAAACATAGCGCTACATTTCCGTGAAATAAAACAGTTGGAGACACGACTGTTGGGGGGTCAAATCGGTCCCGGAAGGGGGTCGAAAAAAATTTTTTCTTTCCAATGCAGTCTATTAGGGTATCATTTGAAAGAGAATAATTTTCTGATTCTAAATATGCAATTCGCAAGTTCCTACGATCATTTGGTCCCGAGTTATGACTCAAAATCTGTGAGAGGGTCGAAAAAGTGACCCTATCAAAAATGGCCGGGAAGGTGATAAAATGTCTTTTTAGGTCAAATTATACCAAAATATGAAATTTTAGCCAAATCGGAGACAAAAAGTTGAGATTTGTCCGGAGGTTAAGGAGCAAAGGTCGATTCCTAGAGAAACCGGCTCTTAAAAAGCTTAGAAAACATGAAGGAAGACTCAATCAATCAATGCGAGAGTTCTAATTCCTCCTAGAGGACTAGGACCAATCTGAGTCTAAGAATTTATCTGTCTGTCAATAGAAGCACCAGTATAAGAATAGAATAGAACAGCTGAATCAGTCAATCATTAGTCGTAGGCATCCACAAACGAAGGCACGCTCCGATATCTTTCAGGGGGATTTCTGTTGGAGGTGGTTTTATCATTACCGGTTCGAGTCTGGGTCAGTCCGTCACTGGGGCCTTGGGTAGAATCAGCCGAGCTTCTCTTTGCCCTGCCGGCCACGCGCTTGCTCTTCGTCTTTCTCTTCTGCAGTTGCTGTTGTGTTTTGTCTTTGTCAGATTTGGACTCGGTAGTGTTCATGGGAGATGTCTCGGTGGCTATTGTACTGGTCACTTCTGGTGGTTGGGAGGTGGGAGTGAGCTTGGAGGTCGGGTAGGTGTTGCTGCTGGAGTGAGAGGTGGTGCTCTGGCTGCTTTTAGTGCCACTTGCATCGTTGCTGGATAGTTCCTCTTGGGCGCTTAGCACTGGGACTGTCTTCTGTCTTCTCTTAAACATGCCAACACAAGTCAACGCTAAGACTGATAGACTAGTTAATAGAGAGAGTAAATTCACTGACACCACTAGTAAGAACATCCTACAAAACAAGAATGAGAATAGTCCAGCTGGACTTTCCCATTTGTAGACTGTTTGTTTGTTTGTTTGTTTGATCACAGTAATATCACAATATTTTTCTAATGACCAAAATCACAGTAATATCACAGTTATCACAGTATTCACAGTTTGTTTGTTGATCGCACAAATAGAAATTTCAGATGTTAAGCAGAGTTGTGTTGTGTTTGTATTTCATGGCCAAGGGTATTGGGCACCAGGCAGGAACACAGTGCCGAAATGTGTAGTTGCTATATTTGGTAGTGGCACCACATGATGCCTCTCTCTACCCTCCTAAGTACCGCTACCTTAAAAGGCACTGTCAAGTGGCCACCTGACTAAAATGCTCGGTCTAAGAATTTATTATTGTCTGTTACAAGAACCAGTATAAGCGTAGTTAGAAAGAAGAGTTGAATCGATCAATCAGAAGTCATACTCGTCCACAAAGGAAGGAACGCTGCGCAGTCTGTCGCAGTTCTTGGTGGTGGCCGTTTTGTCGTCGGTTCGGGACTGCGTCGACCTATCACTAGCCCCTTGGGTGTTATCTGCCGTGCTCCTCTTTCCCCTGCCGGCCACACGCTTACTCTTGGTCTTTCTCTTCTGTAGTTGTTGTGTGGGCACTTTCACTTCTGATTTGGACTCGGTAGCGCTCATGGGGTATGTCTCTGTGGCCACCGTACTGGTCACTTCTTGTTGTTGGGAGGCCGGATTGAGTCTGGAGGTCGGGTGGTAGGTAGAGCTGCTGATACGGGAGGTAGTGGCATGGCTGCTCATACTGCGGCTTGCAACGCTGATGGATAGTTCGTCTTGGGCGCTTACCACTGGGACTGTGGATTTCTTAGGCTTCTTCTTAAACAGGCCAACACAAGTGAGCACTAAGGCTGATAGACTGATTAATACAGAGAGTAAATTCACTGACAATACTAGTAAGAACATCATACAAAACAAAGAATGAGAATAGTCCAGCTTGACTTTCCTATTTGTAGAGTGTTTGCTTTGTTTGTTGGTACCTAATTTCAGAACTTAGACTTAATCAGAGTTGTGTTGTGATGCAGACAATTTTCAACAAGTTGGGGAAATAATAATGAAGAACTTGTTGATCTTCTCCTCCAACGCAGCATGCTTTGTGGAGCGGCTTCAGTGCAACGGCAGATCCAGTCGGTTCCCTTTTTACCTACTCGCTGTCACAAGCTTTCGGTGGCCTGGGTGGAGCTTTGTGCCGTGCCGACCACTAACTCTTTGCGGCAAGAAACTTACCGCGCCGAGAGGATGAGCACACGACGTCGCGCACAGTGGCTATGCGGCCTAAACCACTACACCACTGTGCCAGGGCCTGACTCCGCTATATTGTTTTCTGATTTTTCTTTCATCTTTGCATAGTTTGTGTTTGCGTTTTTGTTCACAAGTCTCAAACTCAGTCTAACTAATTTATTGTGAGTCCGATACATAGAAGAACCAAATCAGTTTGTGTCCAGTATAACAGTTGATTGAGTGAGTCATAAATTAATCGTACTCGTCCACAAAAGAGGGCACGCTGCGCATTCCGCCTATATTCTTCATGGTGGCTGTTTTGTCGTCCGTGTGCGACTGAGTAGATCCGTGACTGGCTCCTTGGGTTGAATCTGCATTGCTCCGCCTGCCTTTCACCAGTCGCGTCTTACCTTTTGGCTTTCTTTTTTGTACTTCTCGTGGTTGCTTTGTTGGCGATTTGTCAGACTCGGTGGTTCCGTGTCGTGAGTTCTCAGTGGCCACTGTTGTACTGGCAACTGGCTGTTGTGTGGAAGTTGGAAGAGTGAGTTTTGAGGTCTGATGGAGGGTAGCGCTGGCTCCGACGGAGGGCGTAGTTTCGGTGTCTTGACTGCGACTGACAGCGCTACTACTGAGTTCGTCGCTGGTATTCCCTGCTCGCGATTGGTTGGTCTTCTTTTGCTTCGCCTTGCACACGCCACAACAGCCAAACAACAGCAATAATACACTGAGTAAATTGACTACCAAGACTAGTAAGAACATCGTATACAAAGAAAGAATGAGAAGGAGAGTACAAATTTTGCATTTATTCCGCTTGCATTGCATTGGTGGGTTGCCGTCCAAAATTTCGGCCTCAATTTCAGGCTTTTAAGATGCGTTTTGCGAGAAAGTCAGCTTTGAGGAGGCAAGCAGGGTCATCTCACGGATATTTATATTTATATCTATTAAAATAGAGCACAGTCGTAGACCAACGGTGCATGCCCGGCCACCAGAACCCCCCTAGCACCGGAGCTACACCCCCTCAAAGTTGGGTCGGCAGCAAGTTTCGGGCTCATTTTAATAGATTTGACACCCTCCATTCAAACGATCACCCTTCGTTCGTTTCTTAAGCTAGGATCCCGACTCGCATATGGTTTTGTAGCTGGTCCAATCGCCTTTCATTTTCTGGTACTCCCGTTTCCAGATCGTAGCTGGTTACCGAGATATTCGCCGAAAACTGCGAAATTTCTCAGGGTTAGGGTTGGTCTCAATTTTGGACGCCAATTTATCCCGATCCAGAGCGAATCTAGCTAAACTGAGTGCATCTTCGAACTCAGCACACAAAACTGCATACAACAGTATGCTAACAACTAAGCTTTGCAGAAAAAAATTTTTTCGAACACCTTTGAGAGGCCAAAACACCCCTCTCCCCCAAACCGCACACTTTGGGGCGCTCATTTTGTTTTACCAACTCATACCTAACTTTAACCTACCTAACTACCTACCTACCTAACTAACCTAACTCATAACTAACCCTGCCATAGTGCCAGGACCAACACTGCTCCACAGCTGACACTCTATCAGTGCCACCCAACTTCAACCAATAGAGCTCTGTAGATGGAACGCTTGCACCTGGCCGCCTGGGGAGTGTCATGAAAACTCACGAGTTATAGGCTTGCTGTAGGGTGGCATAGACTTTAAGATTGGTAGGGTGCTTATTGGTTGGCGCGCATAAAAGTAGGCTACTGTTGTTTGGGTATGGGATTTTCAGGAATCGGTTCGGTATGGGTAGGTATTTTTCGGCATACCCAGGAATCGGTTCGGTATGGGTAGGTATTCGCAAAAATACCGGTATACCGGTATTTATTCGGTATTTGCTGAAAATGCTTTACAAAGTCAAAACACTATTACCACTTATACAAGGTCATGGCTTTAGTCATTTCTAAGGTCAGAGGTCAGAAAATTCATCAAAAGCAATGGGATTTACAGATTTTTAGGAATTTTTTGAATCTTTATATTTTCACTGGAGTGAAAATCGTTTCTGTAAATAATTTTGGCTAAGAGAAATGTTTTCATTGTACTGTAGTTTTTAGGCCTGCTAGTGTACACAGTATGGAGATCTAACGAGCAGTGACAAAAATCAGGGGCTATTTTGTTGATTGTGATTGTACTGTACTTGATTTTTTAGGAGCAGTGTAAATTTTAGCGAAAACTAGACCAACGCTTTCTAATCACAAAGCAAGTTTGGGAAGGGAGTAGGGTCAGAGGACTAAAAATCATTCAAATTCGATATTTTGGGAGGATACCATTATAGAATGTGTTTCTGCATGCCAAAAAATGCAAAATTACAAAGAAAACATTGTGATCATAGGGAATTTTCGATAAAAATGCACTAAGCTGGACAAAAAATACCGATTCCCAATACCTGGGTATTCCAAAAAATAATCGGTATACCCGGTATGGGTGTTTATTAAAATACCTTGAATCGGTAGGTATTTATTGGGTAGGTATTCGCAAAAATACCCATTTTTTGGTACGGGTTCGGTATACCCAATCAACAGTAGAGTAGGCGTGGCCTATTTGTTTATTGTCGGCGCATGTTTCTAGAATATTCTATGTACAAAGTATAGGCGCGCCTTTGTAACTTCTAGAACTTTCTGTGCCTCGCCTTCTATTGGCTTGTGGGCTGGGCTTTCTAGAACTTTCTTTATATTATATATATATAGGCGTATATGATGAAATATGACGTCATATTCCGGAACCTTCTAGAACTTTCTCTTGTACTATATAAGTAGCGCGCCTACCAGTGTCATTTATTGGATGATTGGATTATGGATTGATTGTTTGTTGTTCTGTTAATAAGCCTAAGTTCTGGCACCGCCTAAGTTTTGGCACCCCCTTTATTATACTAGCGAACCTAAGTTTTGGCAATTGTTGTTCCCAGATAAGCCTAAGTTTTGGCAAACCCCTGTATTCTACTGTACCTGGAGTCAGATAAAATTGTCAACCCCAAGAGACTTTGTGGTCCCGCAACTGCCACACAAGGCAGCATCAAGAGAGAAGAAGAAAAGTCAACAGGCCGGCTGCCCAAACTGACTTTCAGCTATGATTCAAAGAAATCATCACTGTTCTCTCTCCCCTGCGGCAACGAAGAGCCAAGATCCAAAAATTCTGAGGTATCCAGAGATCCAGAATTCCAAAGACAGCTTCCTGTGGAGGGAATTTTGGAGCAAGCAAGAAAAAGCTAATGGCCCACTGGATGCCACTGAAGAAAGAAAGGCCATGAACCAGGTCAAAGAAGAAGGATGAAGGAATGTGTGATTCAGAGAGTGTTTTGTATTGTCAAGTTACTGATTGGTTGTGACTGTGTGTGGTGTTTGTGTATTGTGTGCAAGTGTCAACTAGTTGATAAACTCTTTCATTTTGGTGCCGAGACCCGGGTCAAGAAGCGGGAGCTGCTTTGAAGCAGGAGGGCAAGAAGAAGAAGAAAATGACTTTGGATGAGCAGCCAAAGAAGGGAGAAATAAAGAGGGAAGTCAATGGACGTCCACAAGTGGAGATGAAGAGCAAAGTTCCTTCTCTCCTGCAAGAGGCTCCTGGAATGGTTACTACCAAAGTCAAAGTGGTCAAGGATGCTTCTGCTCCAAGGCCAAAGAAGAAGCCCTGCACATCGGACACAGATGTTCACTGTGGGCAAAGGTCCTCCCTGCAATATTCAGCTCCCCTGCCTGGTGTTACCAAGCAGGGAAAATTGGACATCGACCTGGCTAGTGGTAATAACTACAGTAATCCCATAAAGGATGAGAAGATTCAGTTGGCATCAGAGCCAAAACTGCTCCACTCAGAACTTGGATGGATTCAGTCTGGACACGACGATTCTCTCAAGAAAACTCCAGAAAAAAGAACCAGCCAGCTGGGAATACCTGTCAGAAACAACCTAGTAATGGAGTCAACTTTGAATTCGCTGACTCAGAAGAAAGCCAAGAAGGCATCTGACTGAACAGCTGGAATATAAGAACAGATTCCGAGGAAGATGGACAACCAGATCAGAATTTGGACAGAATGGAAAGAACTCAAGGTGGACCCAATGGAAGAAAAACAGCCCCCTCACCCAAAAATGGGAGCTGTGGTCCCCAACCAGGACAAGTTCAAATCAAGATGGCAGGAAGGAAAAATCTGGCAAATCAGCTCAACGGCCATGGAACAACTGCCTTCACTAGATGAGAGGTTCCAAGAAGAAGATGAGCCTCTATTCCACAGGCCTCAGCCCCCCGCCTCTTCCCCCTTACACTGCCATAGTCCCAGGGCCACCAATGCTCCACAGACTCGGCTCCATCAGCGCCCCCAGCTTCAACCAAGGAACCCAACTCATAGAGTGATTGCCCCATCGCCTCCCACGGAGTGTCGTGAACACTCACGAGCTATAAGCCTACGGTGGGGTATCATAGACTTTAGACTTGGTAGGGTGGTGATTGGTTGGCGCGCAATTGAGTGGGCGTGGCCTATTTGTTTATTGTCTGCGCTTGTTTCCAGAACATTCTGTGGACAAAGTATAGGCGCGCCTTTGTAGTATCTAGAACTTTCTATGTCTCGCCTCCTATTGGCTGGTGGGCGGGGCTATTGTTTTTTTTTTCGTGAAAAAAATCGCCTTTTTTATAGATATTTCTGGAAACAAACAGCCGGAATTCAATGTTTAATAGAATTCCAATGCTGAACATTTGGTATTTTTCTAAAAAAAATAGAATGAGACATTTTAAAAAAAATAAGACAAGAAAAAACACAAACGAATGTGCAAAAGTCAATCGTGTGGTCACCTTTCTTTAAAAATCCCACTTTTAAAAAGCTGGAATATTGGAAAAACGATCTTTCTAGCACTACACAAAAATATCTTTGTTCTTAATATGCTCTTAATGGTTTGGTAAGCTTATCGTAAGCTCAAAACAGCTGAAAAGGCCGGTTGGGGACTCAATTTATATAAAATTACGTTTAAAAAATAGGAAAATTTCCAACAAAAATGACTACAAATTCGCAAATTATGAAAAAAGTGGTTTGCAGTTAATTTGTAGTCAGCCGAAATAATATGTATTCTTAGTTAATTTGTAGTCTTGATGACGTCATAATCGTCAAAATTTGTAGTGTATAGTAGTACTATGAATGAATTAGGTCTAGCTGTGATAATCCTGTCTGGCCTTGTCCAATCCTGTCCGGGCTCTGACCATCTTGTCCAGCCTTGTCCAGGCCTGTCCGGGCTCTGACCATCTTGTCCAGCCTTGTCCAGGTCTGTCTGGGCTCTGACCATCTTGTCCAGGCATGTCTGGGCTCTGACCATCTTGTCCAGCCTTGTCCAATCCTGTCTGGGCTCTGACCATCTTGTCCAGCCTTGTCCAGGCCTGTCCGGGCTCTGACCATCTTGTCCAGCCTTGTCCAGGTCTGTCTGGGCTCTGACCATCTTGTCCAGGCATGTCTGGGCTCTGACCATCTTGTCCAGCCTTGTCCAATCCTGTCTGGGCTCTGACCATCTTGTCCAGCCTTGTCCAGGCCTGTCCGGGCTCTGACCATCTTGTCCAGCCTTGTCCAGGTCTGTCTGGGCTCTGACCATCTTGTCCAGGCATGTCTGGGCTCTGACCATCTTGTCCAGCCTTGTCCAATCCTGTCCGGGCTCTGACCATCTTGTCCAGCCTTGTCCAGGCCTGTCCGGGCTCTGACCATCTTGTCCAGCCTTGTCCAGGTCTGTCTGGGCTCTGACCATCTTGTCCAGGCATGTCTGGGCTCTGACCATCTTGTCCAGCCTTGTCCAATCCTGTCCGGGCTCTGACCATCTTGTCCAGCCTTGTCCAGGCCTGTCCGGGCTCTGACCATCTTGTCCAGCCTTGTCCAGGTCTGTCTGGGCTCTGACCATCTTGTCCAGGCATGTCTGGGCTCTGACCATCTTGTCCAGCCTTGTCCAATCCTGTCCGGGCTCTGACCATCTTGTCCAGCCTTGTCCAGGCCTGTCCGGGCTCTGACCATCTTGTCCAGCCTTGTCCAGGTCTGTCTGGGCTCTGACCATCTTGTCCAGGCATGTCTGGGCTCTGACCATCTTGTCCAGCCTTGTCCAATCCTGTCCGGGCTCTGACCATCTTGTCCAGCCTTGTCCAGGCCTGCCCGGGCTCTGACCATCTTGTCCAGCCTTGTCCAGGTCTGTCTGGGCTCTGACCATCTTGTCCAGGCATGTCTGGGCTCTGACCATCTTGTCCAGCCTTGTCCAATCCTGTCCGGGCTCTGACCATCTTGTCCAGCCTTGTCCAGGCCTGTCCGGGCTCTGACCATCTTGTCCAGCCTTGTCCAGGTCTGTCTGGGCTCTGACCATCTTGTCCAGGCATGTCTGGGCTCTGACCATCTTGTCCAGCCTTGTCCAATCCTGTCCGGGCTCTGACCATCTTGTCCAGCCTTGTCCAGGCCTGTCCGGGCTCTGACCATCTTGTCCAGCCTTGTCCAGGTCTGTCTGGGCTCTGACCATCTTGTCCAGGCATGTCTGGGCTCTGACCATCTTGTCCAGCCTTGTCCAATCCTGTCCGGGCTCTCTGACCATCTTGTCCAGGTCTTTTTGTCTTTGTGCACGCGCTTGCGGCGTAAACTGTCTGGCGGGCAGTCTTCTTTGGCTCTTCAGCCGCGGCCGGCCTAGCTGCACACGCGTGGACGGGTTTCACTTACGGCGTCCGGGCTCTGATCATTTTGTCCAGCCTTGTCCATAAAACTTCCATCATGTCCACTTAATTTTCTAAATTGTCCACCCGTTCTGTTCCAGGCTGGACACTGTCCATTGTCTGTTTTACCCGGATGTGGTGTGGTCGGACAAGGCCGGACAAGTTTTGACTGATACTCAAGGAGCTAATAATAATGCGTCTTCTTCATACTTTCAGAAGTCTACTAAAAACATGAAACAGTCCCTAAAAGGCTTGCTGCTGCCTACTCACGAATTTTCCGATTGAGAAAAGCGTTCATTCTGTTCTACAGCAGCATAGCATCTACACGGCAAACACTATCTGAAAAGAAAGGTACAGCATCACAAAACTAATCAGTACGCGACAGCCATAAAATTCCATCTTGCGCCAGTCAGATTGAACGCGCAATAGCGCCAGGAGTCGGTCTTCTCATCATATTCTTCGACTGTATGGCTGTAGGGATAGTCACTACGATTTGTACTATTCTTGTGAGAGAATACTTTGTATAGAGGCACGTGGTTGCCTCCGATTGCTAAGAGAGTTCCGTTAAAAGAGACCAGTGCGAAGTTTTTTCGTGGCTCCTTCATGTCTGCCATCGGGTGCCATCTAGATGTAGTTGGTTCATAGCTGCTGCAGTGCGAATACTGGTGTTTCAGAAGATGTGTGGCTGCGGTACCGCCGCAAAGCACAATCCGTTCTTTCCATGCCACCAAGCCGTAGCCAATTTGCCTGACCGATCTATGTGAAGTTTGCAAAAAGTACGGCAGCGGCAACCACTTCCATCTGGGCTCTGGCTCCTTCACCAGTTCGGTGAGGTTGATGGACTCAAAGACCGTTCCGACCGGTTTTAGACTGGACAGGACAGGGTACAGATAATTTGGGCTTTTTAAGGTGAAACCTTTTTGTAAAAGTAGTTATGTCAGTTTTACTACACTTACATACTTTACATAGGAGTTGACTCATAATTGAAGCGCGTTCGGATGAAGAAATGCCTCGGTCTACTTTTTAAACAAATTTAGTTCTACTCGGCAGCACAATCCCCTACTAGAGACATGTTTAATACAAGTTATACTCTGTTCAAAAATAAGGCGACCTGCCGGTTTTTTGCGAATAACTTTTTTGGGAGGCCTCAGAGCGACTTGAGCTTCATAACCAAAGTTGTAGACAAGGTCGAGCCGCGGTCTACGGTTAATGCTAATCTGCGCAACGTTTGCACTGAACACTAATTTACGCAACGTCAAAAATGAGCTTTTCTCCTAATTGTGATGAAAATGAGATGACTGCAGAATTCGATTCTAGAGTCCTTCGCGACTCCAATGATGCTTTCATGACGTGTCTAGGCCAAACCGATTTCGGCCATTTTTGTTTCGCCTCGGGATCTGTTTGGCCTAGACACGTCATGAAAGCATCATTGGAGTTGCAAAGGACTCTAGAATCGAATTCTGCAGTCATCTCATTTTCACCGCAATTAGGAAAAAGCTCATTTTTTTACGTTGCCCAAATTAGTGTTCAGAGTAAATTAGCGTAGCGCAAGATTAGCATTAACCGCAGACCGCGGCTCGATCTTGTCTACAACTTTGGTTATGAAGCTCAAGTCGCTCTGAGGCCTCCCAAAAAGTTATTCGAAAAAAAACCGTCAGGTCGCTTTATTTTTTAACAGACTATAGTTAATCTTAAAACATGCTGTCATAAGTTATATTATTGGCACTCGAAATTCAGTTGAAGAAAAGCCTAAGTGCAACTAAAGAGCCTCAATACTCACACCCAAAATTAAAACTATCGCTTAAGACAGCTGAAAGTTGATGCACTAACACATAGTATAGACAAGTTCTCAAACGCTTTTGCCTTCAAACGCCAAACGTCTCAAACGGAAAATATATTCCTGCCCCTCACTATTTTTGGCTCCTTATATTCTAGAATCTCTAGTCTATGCTAGTCCACTACCCAGCCCAGAGTTCTGGAAGGCAATCAAGCCTACCACTGATACTTTCCTGTTATTCTTTCTGGTCCTTTTTTAAATTTGTGAATACAGACTTAGGCTGTTTTAAGGTCTAAACCGTAAAACAGCCTAAGTCCACTATTACAAATTTTTATAAATATGCAAATCAAGAAACATGTGGTTGCCCAAACTCAGGTGCAGAGTAGCACTGCTACGGGCCTCTTTTGGCATAATACATTTTAGAGCATAGCAGTTTGCACAATATATTTCAGGCTGGCCGAAAACATTGAACGCGTTTTTCTGTTTATGGACTGAAGCATTCCTTGGTCTGAACGCTTCAATTGGAGATGGCCAAATCGTCTGTACCCACCTATCTGGCAGTCGTCGATAATCGCTCATCTTGTACAAGATGCCATTCAGTAAGACTGACTTTGTGTCATACGTACCTGAAAGTACGATTTCAAATCAGTTCTGCTAGGAACATACACAATTCACAAATATAGGATTCATAATATGTAGTTTGGTAGCTTTGAAATAAGCGGAAATCTAAAATTTCTGAAATCTAATGCCAAAAACTAATGCAGACGCTAACCCAAAAAGGACGTAGTGGTTTTCTTGTAGGTCCAGCTGTTGGTGTCTAGATCGAAGATGGCGCACACCTTTTCCTTAGCACCAGCACACACAAACAACTGCCGGCCAACTGCTGTTTGCACCGCTCCAGTGCATTTTACGGCCAGCGTCAAGTTGGCGGCAGACACTCGAGTCCAGGTGTCTGGGTCTATGACGTCTGTGTGCCAGTACCGAGTCCGCCGCTGCCGAGAACCCATAACCAGGAGGGAGTTGGACAGCACCGCTGCGAACGAGCATCCCGTCGGATTGAGTAAGGGGCTGCGCAAAAATGACATCATCGATTTTTGGGCATTTTTCGACCCCCCTCCCCTTGGCATTATTTTCCAACCCCCCCCCCCCGAATGTGCAAAAATGCCTGCATTCAAATGAGCAAGTTTTGAGGCAATATTTTTTAGATTCTTCTAGTTGTTTTAGAAACAGTTCATTTTTCGAAGATTTTTTCGTTATTTTTAAGTAAATCGAAGAAAAATATTCGAAAATTCTCTAATTTATCACAATTCAGTGAAAAAACTATAGACACACAGTTATTATGAACTACATGTATTCAAAACAGTAAAGGTATCAAAGTACGTAAGGTAAGTGCTGTGTACGTGGGTACATCATTTTTGGTGGAGGTAGAAGGAAAAAATCTGTCAAAAGTAAGAGAAACGAAAAAATTCTTTACTAAAGGTGTCAAAATTAGAGCCCTCCGCAGGGTGCCTCTTCACGGTCTGGCCTGGAATATCAAATTTGGAGTCCGCCCGGATGACATTTTGCAATGGACGGTCCGGTCCGTTCCGAGGAAGCAAAAAATCGCAGAAAAATCAGTTGTGGGAGAACTACGTACAATACAGTAGGTACAAAAGAAAAATTCTACTGACGCAACAAACCTAAACATAAAACAGATTTTTAAAGAAAAGCTTGTTTTGGCTAAAGTAAAACCTAGATTTTGAAAAATAACACAATCCATCCCTGGCAGGCTCCAAGCGGAACAACCCAGCCAAAATTCTCTACCGGCCTGTGCGGGCGGGGCTCTCTAATGATGACCAGAATGTGTTTTAAATGCGTTTTTGAAAGTTTATTTTTCAAAATTTTCTCGCTCTTGTAGGTCAGAAGAATCCCTACCAGACTTCCTCATACTTCAAAAACTGTTAATTTTAAGCTAAGAGTGCCTTTGAAATGCGTTTTTGAAACCTAATTTCTCAAAATTCCCCTAAGAGGCAAAAGTGACGTCATCATTTTCGAACCCCCCTCCCCTTGTCATCGCTTGTTATCATTTGGCAAACCCCCTTCCCCTAAACGATCTCGTTTAGTTTTTCCCCTCGTTTTTTTTTTACAAAGAAATTAGCCTCCTAATATTAATATAATAAAAGATTATCAGAATCTATATTAGTAATTATATAATAGAATACTGAACTGTTATATTTTTATACAATGTACTTCTACAAGTTAACATAAGACGTAATCATAGGGTGTTCTAAAAACACAACACTGTCTCACGAAAGTCAAATAACAAAAAATATCAATACCGAATACCTTCCATTAATTCACACCCGTACAAATATTCTACACCACAAAATATTTACTTGAAAATATGTATTTGAAAGCAGTTAGTTTTAACATTTCACCCGGCTATCCCCTCTAGCCCGGACTATCCCTTCCCAGACAAACCCCAGATAAACTCTCAAATTTTCAACTTCATTACAAATATAACCCAAACAAACACGAACCCACACCTCCGACAACCCTGCAAGTCGCAGTCTTCGTTCAACTTTTAAAAATGGCATCTATAAAATTTAAAAATACCATGCACAACACGGATGCACGAACTACATTCAAAACTATTACACCTATTTTCTAATTACAATGTCTTGCTTTTAATGAACAATATCATAAATCCGGCTAATACCTTACCTTGTTTGTTGTGCTTATCCTCCATAGTCCCCCTCGTCACTGAACGGCATCACGCTCGCGATCACACCCCCTTACACCTCAACGAAACAAAGCCGCAATACCAACCCGCCCAACCGAACCCTGCCCCTCAGAGTTAGTCAATTTAATCTAAATAACCTAAATATGGCCAAAATGCTCCGACCGGCACCACCACATTGGCTACGCTTCATGTCCTGTTCGCCCTCGCACTCCCACATTCGCCCGGCACCACCTTCCGCCCGAATGTTTGCCGCACGGAATTCCCCCCGCCCCCACCCACCCCTGCCCCAGACGTAGACGACAGCAACTAACGCCCCCTCGAACCGCCGTCCCACCCCCACCCCAAACCCCCCCCGCAGCAGGCCGCGGCAGTGGCGCCGGCGGCCGCCGGCAGAACAACCAGCAAAAAACGCCACCCCATACCGGCTTCGCCGCCGGCCGCGGGGTGTGGCCCCCCTGCATCACCCCCCCACGCCCTCCCCTAACTCCCTGCCCCCCACAACAACGCCTCGAGTTTCGCCGCAGAAAAAAGGGGCACGCGCCCGAGATGACGATATCAGGGGCAACGAAATGGACCGTGCAGGTCTGATCGTAGGGCTGTACATCGTACAGCCCCCCGCCAGATCGGATCGGAATGCCAGGCTACAGAAGGCTAGCAGGCTAGGACGCGGTCACGACAAACTCTATAAGAGGCGTTGCAAAAAAAAATCGGGCAGGGGGCGGCGGATGGAATTTTTTGACCCCCATTTTTATTCGCTGATCTGAACCACTAAAGTGTGGATATTACAAAACCCAGCCGGTTCGGCTGGGGGCCCACCCATTCCGGAGAAATCGGCGCCCAAAGTTGAAAAACCATGCTTTTTCGAGCCCGCTGATTTTTAACCGACTTCCATCTTTGACCGGGTGCCGTAAGCGCATTTTTAAAGTAATCCTCACCAAATCTGGAACATTTATAGAACCAAACACGCTCTTTCATTTGCACATATCGACGTCGGAGTCGCATTGTAATTGCCGATTTGACAAGCAGTTTTTTGCAGAGATTAGGCCGAAAAACACGTCTTCAGAAATACATATGTTTCACATGCGTGGCATCGAGCTATCCGGCTACAAATTTAACACAAAATAGCCCATGAAATGTGCTTTCGAAAACTGGTATCAAATTTTTTGGATCTCTTCTAGTTTTCAAGTTATGGCCCTTCAAACTTTAGTGTCACGCACGGCCATTTTCCCCTTTTTAGCACGTTAGGTAATGGCATTTATGGAACTGGACTGTTTCGAAGGCATTACATTGTCGATAAAGCGTTGTATTAATATAATATAACATTATAAATTCAGTCCCGACACACGTGCAATTGTTATGGATGCTTTCTTTAATCATGCCTAGCTGCAGTTCTGGATGGTAGTGGTACTGTCTGTAAATCTCACCATATACCGGTACATCTCACATTACGACTATGACATAAACAGTGCTTTAGATATACATGTAGAACCAATAAGATATAAGGTAATAGAACTGAACAATAGCTCAAGAATGTCGCAAGATTTTGGTTACTACATGCGCTAGTTAAGCAACAGCTACAGTATTGCAGAGTTTCACTAATAGAGATATAGTCATAGTTTCTAGAAATTACTCATTCTGAAAAGCCAGAATTGCGTAAAAAGTCATACCATTAGAGATTCTGAACATTGTGCATCACACAAAGGAGCACCAACCTATCATAGCAGCTAAGCTTATGCTGAATTTGTTTATCACATTTTTTGCTGAATGAGTAAATATAGTAGATGCAAATGGCAGTTCAACGAGCCAGCGCAAGAATCCAAAACGGTTTGCATGGCTACTGTTGCAAAGCACAAGGAGATAAGGAGAAACATCTGAAATACCAATGATGGAAAACTAATTTGACAGATTTATGAGATGAGATTATTGAGCTGATCAGGCCAAATGAATAGCATTTGAAGCAGTAGCATGCTGTTTGCAATAGCTATTATTATTCAAACAAATGTACTGCATGAAATGAACTGGTTCAGAATTACGTATACCATAGTCACTGAAATGAAATAACAACAGTTCATACATGGGCCGGAAAAATCCGGAGGGAGGTATGGAGACCTGGGGGGTCCCCCAAAAAAAGGCAAAAAAAACGCCTATTTTGCCTTAAGCGAAAATTTCCTCAGGGGGTGGGGGAGGTATGGTCAGCCGAGCGGGAAGGGTATACCCCCTTACCCCCCCGGCCCATGTATGCAACAGTTTAACTTTTCTGACAAAATGCCAGATACCTGCATTTTGTGAATGCCTATACCTAAACCTGATACCTGATTGTGTTTTCCAAGTACCTGTACCTGTTCTATAATCAGGTACTTTCTCAACCAACACCTGACCACAGTAGCTAAATAATTCATGAGATTTAGGCCAGCGCGGCAAGTTTTGACTGAATAAACTAGAAGTATGTAATAAAACTGTGCCAAAAATCGCTAAATTAAAAGGCAAAACAACAGCAATCATATATGTACCGGAAAAATCCGTAGGGGGGCTTGGAGGTCATCTCAGGAATCGGTCCCAAAAACTTCCAAAAATCACCTATTTTGCCTTTAAAAAGAAAAAAATCGGTGAGGGGGAATGACCGACTGAGGGGGGAATGTATACCCGCCGCCTGGCCCATTTATGACAGCAATAACATACAGTATGTATATTAGGCTAGGCGTTGGTTAACACTGCATTACTGTAAGTGCATATAAAAGAAGGGGTACCATGCTTTTTTTGCTTAGGATGGTGTATCGGTGGTACAGGTGCCGAGAGTAACCAGTTCGTCAGCACTGTGTTTAGTGTGCTTCTTATACTGGGACCACACTGTCCTCCAAACCGTGCAAAACTGCATCATATTTTGTTGACTTACTCCAAAGTGTTCTCCCCCCCCCCCGACGGTTATTTCCGCTTTGCACTTTCGTGGATGCTTTCCGTTCGCCCCCCCCTTTGTGGGCGGGTGCGCAATCCTTCCCGTCCCCCTGCCCGCTCGCGCGCTTGCCGCCCTGCCCGCTGGGAGGCGTTGGCGGAAGCCGCGGTTTCCCCAATCCCCGGTTGGAAGCGGTTAGGAGAAGCAACAAACATGTCCCGTCTAAAGTGGAAATCTCGAAGTAAGGAACCGATTTAGTCAATTGATCGAGGCTCCGCCCCCCCTCACAGGCCAACCTATCAGATTCCCCCCTCGTGTTTCTAACCATCAATTCAATGCACCTTCGCCAACCGCTTTAGACGGTCTGTCTGATGACGACAACCAAGTGCTGCGTTTAAAAGAGTAAATGACAGCATCAGGACCGCCGGCCCCCCCCAATATAACAAAAAAAAATACCTTCGGCCTTTACACGGTGTTGATGCAGACATTCCACTCAAATCAAAACAGCAACCAAGATAACGGTGGTTTTCCTTCACTCTACCAATAGCGTTTGCAGCGTGCATGTTTAAGAATTCACAAGCAAGTACGACCTCGCCTTCACAACCATAAAACTTTCAGGATGTGTCAGCAGTTAATTTATAAAGTCAGATTATATTATAACGCTTCAACAACGATTTTACAGCACTGCAGTGCTCAAATTGCCATTACCTAACGTGCTAAAAAGGGGAAAATGGCCGTGCGTGACACTAAAGTTTGAAGGGCCATAACTTGAAAACTAGAAGAGATCCAAAAAATTTGAAACCAGTTTTCGAAAGCACATTTCATGGGCTATTTTGCGTTAAATTTGTAGCCGGATATCTCGATGCCACGCATGTGAAACATATGTATTTCTGAAGACGTGTTTTTCGGCCTAATCTCTGCAAAAAACTGCTTGTCAAATCGGCAATTACAATCCGATTCCGATGTCGATAGGTGCAAATGAAAGAGCGTCATTGGTTCTATAAATGTTCCAGATTTGGTGAGGATTACTTTAAAAATGCGCTTACGGCGCCCGGTCAAAGATGGAAGTCGGTCAAAAATCGGCGGGCTCGAAAAAGCATGGTTTTTCAACTTTGGGCGCCGATTTCTCCGGAATGGGTGGGCCCCCAGCCGAACCGGCTGGGTTTTGTAATATCCACACTTTAGTGGTTCAGATCAGCGAATAAAAATGGGGGGTCAAAAAATTCCATCCGCCGCCCTCATAAGGCAACCTGCCCGATTTTTTTTTGCAACGCCTCATAAATAACTAATAGCAATCGTGCCAGAAATCTCTTGATTCGGTTGAAGACTGACAGAATGGCAGCCCTTTGAAATTATTCAGTTTTCGACAACAGATCTTCCACATATTCTTCATTTTCCAAAGCCATCATCACTTTAACACACAAAATTCCCAGTATTTTGGCAGAAAATGTTCCAAATTTCAGGCTATTTGATCAATGATTTGAAAAGAACAGCAGGAAAAGAAATTATGTCATATTTTGGGACACCCTATTTGCTCTACATTGGAAAAGATGTGTGATAATTTGTTTGTCAAGCTTTTCCCCTCCCCCCCCCTCCCCTCTTTCTATCCTACTGCCTCCCCCCCCACCCCACGCAAGCGGAGTCGCCCTTATACCCACCTTTAGCTGGTTCACCATCAGAAGGAAACCCCCCACTTCATACGTCCCATCCACACACCCAAATCTAAACACCATATCACCACAATACAGGACAGGAGAGATGCCACACTCAACAGTACAGTTGGTAGGTACCACCAAATTTCAGGTAAGTCCAGGTTCAGGAATCTCTAAAATCCAATTTCAGGTTCAGGTTCAGGTTCAGGTACATTTTTCAAAAGTACCCAGGTGTCAGGTTCAGGTTCAGGTACTTTCAAATAAATACTCAAATTTTCGGCTATGAGCTAAATCAATAGCGCTACTGTTCCTATAAAAAACGATCCATGTTCAAAGGAATCGAAATTTACAAAACAACCATTCGACAAAAAGAGAAAAACGCAAGACAATTTTTGCGGTATTACGGACCGATCGCCATTGTTAGGAAATCCCCACACACTCCACGAACGCTCATTTCAAACTCTAAGTTCCGGCGTTAAGTTAAGGCTCAGGCTTACGTAAGTTCTACCAGCTGACGTTTAAGCTTAGGTTCAACAACAAGCTTAGGTTAGGTTTTCCTATAATCGCCTTCATTTTTAAGTTACAGTACACGTAGGTGCAGATAATGTGCATTAGACGCTTCACGCACACCATTTTTAAGAACAAAACTGTAGAGCGTCAAGCAATATGTGATCTAACCAATTTCAAAAGTTGACAGTATGTACTACTTGTACTGGTAAGTTTAAAACAAGAAAAACCTGAAAAGTAGGTACCGACCTAGTAGGTGTCAGGTAAGTACTTTTATTTTCAAGTAGGTTCAGGTTCACAATTTTCAGGTTAATACCCAGGTTTCAGGTTCAGGTTCAGGTATACCTACCAACTGTACTCAACAGTATATGTTCGAAGGGCTTTTTGTACGCAAATTAGTTTTACAATGCGTGAAGTAGCTGAAATTGAACCGGCTAATAATGACTGATGAAAAACGTATGAAAAATTTACGCGCTCGACTTGAGTGCGCTTGCACTCTTTTGGATAATATCTACCACGATCGCAATTAGCTGCGTCCACTCACAGAACAACACCATGTACATAGGGATGTTGAGAAATTCTGCCCATCTCACTCTAAAACAAATAATGTACAGTACTGCCCGCCCAGCAATCATTCTTCAGCCGGTTTTTAGCGGAACAAACAGATAGCCCAGCACAACCGTTCCTTAAATAAATATCGCCTTAACTGTTCTAAAAACACCATCATACAGAGTAGGCTGAGGAGAGCCTTCTGTGAGCACCCACCCTCAAAAATTTTCGTGCTCACATTCTGGCAAACGTTTCACTACAACTGTGAATGGAGGGTTGGCGTGTTCAGCATCGGGTTGTGAATGTGGCGTCAAAGGTATAATCGAAAATCTCAATTTCGCCGCACAACTCATATGCAAGCGGGAAGCAGACCTCCTAGAGCAAAAGTGAAGTCATTTTTGGAATCACTGGTAAAAGTACACCCGGTAAGCTGGTCAGAAATAATATTTTGGGCATGGATAAAAAAGTGATTTTTGCTGCAGCGCCAAAATTGGACTTTTTGCAGTTGTGATTTTTAGATGGTCATAACTCCGGAACCAGAGGTCGTAGCGGAAAAATGAAATTATGTTTGAACTCAGCAGGCCAATATACAGTGGGGTGCAAAAGTTTAAACGCACCCAGTCAGGTACAAGAAAAAGTGACTTTTCACTTATTTGTTGAGGTAATTGGCGTTGCTTTATAGCAAAGTTATAGCCAGTCTAAGCCGGACTGTCAGAAAAAGGGTTAGCAAAAGTTTAAACGCACTTTAAAAATCCCACAAAATCCAACTCAGATCTTTCAAATAAAAGTTGTACGAACACCTAAATAGTAAATAATAAATAACAAGACAAGTTTGATGCTTTGCCATGATTCAGTTAGCCCTGTTGTGCTCTTTGTCCAATTGGCATGCAGAAGATCGAACCTGCTATGGTGCCTTGTGTCAACGCGATCTCTAGCACCAGAGTGCCAGTAGCATCTTGAGATGAAACTTGCTAACATCTGGTGTATGTTAGAAAAAGTCTGGCATGCATGAATTTCAAGCTTTTTAGAAGTTACAAGCCATAAACGTTGGTAATTATGAGCTCAAACCAGATAATTATAGTGAGTCTGCTAGGTAATGGCCACATTGTTATGGCTTATTAGGTGCATATCTGACTCAGCTGCCTGGTTTTAAGAAAAATAGCATGAGTAGAAGCCCTAAGAGGCCAGAGAAGCTGAACACAGTAAAGTTGGGACCTTTAGTATCATAGTCAAACATGGGTGAGCCAAGATTCAGTGTACACCAATGGCCGAAGCATTCACTGAAGCAGCCATAGGTCATCTTAAAATGAACAGATGATGGAATTCCATATCCATGGGATCACACAATGCGTTTCAGTTAAAAAGGCAAGTTTTTGGAAGAAGGGATGATGTCTGCAGGTCAAACTACCCTCACACTTGCCATCAGTTGATTATTGTGAATCATTACTGGATATTCAGTATGCTGGTAATAGTGCTGTTAACTGAGTAAAATGGCATATTCTGGTATTTTTGCATAAGAGAAACAATAGTACATGTAAAACCGTATGAGTTAACCCATGTTTGTTGGTTGCAGTCGATTACAAACACTGAGAAGACCAGAATAGTAAACCTCAGTGTGACAGATGTTGAACAGTAATGATCTGTCAACCTTAATCTGATTAAAAAATGTTCTGTTTTCGTGGTTCTGTTATCATTAACACAGTTTGTTTAGCCTGATAAGCAGTCTCAGTCTCTTACACATCCATTAGAAGTTTGAGAGATTTCAAAACCATTCAAATTGTAGACCTTGTACACAGACCAGACCAATTTCACCATGATGAGATGTGTTACGATTAATTGCGTTACAATGCGACTGAATTATTCCAAAGCATCAAAGTTGTCCTGTTGTTTGTTAATTAGTATTTAGGTATTCTTACAATCGTTGTTTGAAAGAAGTTTAGTCAGATTTTGTAGAATTTTGAAAGTGCGTTTAAACTTTTGCTAACCCTTTTTCTAACAGATTGACTTAGACCGGATATAACTTCACCATAACGCAACCCATTGCAGCGCAGTCTGCACCACCATTTTGGTAAGATCTCAAGCTATGCAACGGTGTATAACACTTACCGATTACCTCCAACAAATCAGCGAAAACTCAGTTTTTCTTGAAGAGAACAAGGTGCGTTTAAACTTTTGCACCCCACTGTAGGTCTAGAAAACTGCACTGTGACTCGGTTTAGATTTGTCATCAAAAGATACGTATGCTCACCAGGCGGCATTGATCTTCGGAACTTCAGACTGGAATATCTCCCGATGCAGGTCAAGTCTAGCCAAACCGACTTCAGATTCGTAAAGAGCGCCTCAAATTGCATCACATAGGCTATTCTAGTTTTAATTATGAGCAAACAGTTTTTTCCGAAAACCTTTGAGGGGGCCAAACCCCGTGTTCTAATCTATGACTACGCAAGTTCTGAACATTTGAATGAGAAAATCAGGATGCTTTAGTTCAAAGCACAATAGAATAAGTTTAGCCATACCGCAAGCCCTACTAGTAACGTAATTGCAGTGGGCTGTAAATTTTAGGTCTGGATTAAAAAAAACCCCAGATCCCAGTATCAAATGCGTTAGGAATATCAAGATAGATAACGTCAACCGGTATCCCCTGGTCCACAGAAATCGTCTAATCATTAACGCAGCTCAAGAGCTGACCAATCGTTGAACGACCTGCTAGAAGGCCAAATTGCTGCTTTGAAATCAAATCAGACAATGTTTCCTTGATCACTGAAAGACATTGCGTTTATTCAAAAGAACGCGATAACAGTGACTTTCAAAGTGGCTTGGTCAACCTGTTCCAGATTTGGTTTGACTTCTTCTTGCGACCTAATCGCAGCTTAACCAGTTACAGATTTGCTTTGACTCCTTCTTTCGACCTCATGTCAGCTCAACCAGTTACAGATTTGGTTTGACTCCTTCTTGCGACCTCAGCTCAGCTTAACCTGCTCCAGATTTGGTTTGACTCCTTCTTGCGACCTAATCGCAGCTTAACCAGTTACAGATTTGCTTTGACTCCTTCTTTCGACCTCATGTCAGCTCAACCAGTTACAGATTTGGTTTGACTCCTTCTTGCGACCTCAGCTCAGCTTAACCTGCTCCAGATTTGGTTTGACTCCTTCTTGCGACCTCAGCTCAGCTTAACCAGTTACAGATTTGCTTTGACTCCTTCTTTCGACCTCATGTCAGCTCAACCAGTTACAGATTTGGTTTGACTCCTTCTTGCGACCTCAGCTCAGCTTAACCTGCTCCAGATTTGGTTTGACTCCTTCTTGCGACCTAATCGCAGCTTAACCAGTTACAGATTTGCTTTGACTCCTTCTTTCGACCTCATGTCAGCTCAACCAGTTACAGATTTGGTTTGACTCCTTCTTGCGATCTCAGCTCAGCTTAACCTGCTCCAGATTTGGTTTGACTCCTTCTTGCGACCTCATCGCAGCTTAACCAGTTACAGATTTGCTTTGACTCCTTCTTTCGACCTCATGTCAGCTCAACCAGTTACAGATTTGGTTTGACTCCTTCTTGCGACCTCAGCTCAGCTTAACCTGCTCCAGATTTGGTTTGACTCCTTCTTGCGACCTAATCGCAGCTTAACCAGTTACAGATTTGCTTTGACTCCTTCTTTCGACCTCATGTCAGCTCAACCAGTTACAGATTTGGTTTGACTCCTTCCTTCTTGCGACCTCAGCTCAGCTTAACCTGCTCCAGATTTGGTTTGACTCCTTCTTGCGACCTCATCTCAGCTCAACCAGTTACAGATTTGCTTTGACTCCTTCTTTCGACCTCATGTCAGCTCAACCAGTTACAGATTTGGTTTGACTCCTTCCTTCTTGCGACCTCAGCTCAGCTTAACCTGCTCCAGATTTGGTTTGACTCCTTCTTGCGACCTAATCGCAGCTTAACCAGTTACAGATTTGCTTTGACTCCTTCTTTCGACCTCATGTCAGCTCAACCAGTTACAGATTTGGTTTGACTCCTTCTTGCGACCTCAGCTCAGCTTAACCTGCTCCAGATTTGGTTTGACTCCTTCTTGCGACCTAATCGCAGCTTAACCAGTTACAGATTTGGTTTTGACTCCTTCTTGCGACCTCAGCTCAGCTTAACCAGTTACAGATTTGCTTTGACTCCTTCTTTCGACCTCATGTCAGCTCAACCAGTTACAGATTTGGTTTGACTCCTTCTTGCGACCTCAGCTCAGCTTAACCTGCTCCAGATTTGGTTTGACTCCTTCTTGCGACCTAATCGCAGCTTAACCAGTTACAGATTTGCTTTGACTCCTTCTTTCGACCTCATGTCAGCTCAACCAGTTACAGATTTGGTTTGACTCCTTCTTGCGACCTCAGCTCAGCTTAACCTGCTCCAGATTTGGTTTGACTCCTTCTTGCGACCTAATCGCAGCTTAACCAGTTACAGATTTGCTTTGACTCCTTCTTTCGACCTCATGTCAGCTCAACCAGTTACAGATTTGGTTTGACTCCTTCTTGCGACCTCAGCTCAGCTTAACCTGCTCCAGATTTGGTTTGACTCCTTCTTGCGACCTAATCGCAGCTTAACCAGTTACAGATTTGCTTTGACTCCTTCTTTCGACCTCATCTCAGCTCAACCAGTTACAGATTTGGTTTGACTCCTTCCTTCTTGCGACCTCAGCTCAGCTTAACCTGCTCCAGATTTGGTTTGACTCCTTCTTGCGACCTCATCTCAGCTCAACCAGTTACAGATAGGGCCCGACCGGATACAAATTTCTACCGGATCCGGATCCGGATCCGGATATGCCCATATCCGGCCGGATCCGGATCCGGATATGCCGGATATCATTGATCAACTTAAAATTCTTTAGAATGCAATAAACCACATATATACATTTCTTTGTTCTATAACAGTTGATTTAAAACAACATCTAATAATTGTAGTTCAAAGAACGCAAGTTATACTTGTTAAACAACAACATTTCTAAATTTTCGGGCTTCAGAGAGGAGCGATCGCCTTCCGAAATCGTGCCAGCAGTCTTAAATGTTTGCCTAGTAGACCTAATTCGTAGTACTACAAACTACAAACTACATATTTTCGGCGATTATGACGTCATCAAGACTACAAATTAACTAAGACTACATATTATTTTGGCTAACTACAAAATGACTACAAACTACTTTTTCATAATTTGCGAATTTATAGTCAATTTGTAGTCATTTTTTGGAAATTCTTGTCTTAGTTTTCAAAAAAGATCTCATTGCATTTTTAAAAAATACCAAATGTTCAGCATTGGAATTCTATTAAACATTGAATTATGTCTGTTTGTTTCCAGAAATACCCATTAGAAAAGGCGATTTTTTCACAGAAAAACCAATTAACAGACTTCCGGTTATTATTGTTGTAAGGCATTCCCATGACTGCTTGTTCATTTGGCAAACATTTGCAGTAATATAAAATTTGTGACGTTTGGTAACCTGACTACAAATTGACTACAAACTAAAACTACATATTTTTAACCTGAATTTGACAACTACAAACTAAGACTACAAATTATTTTCGCGAAAATTTTTAACTACAAACTAAGACTACAAATTGAAATTGTCTGAGGAAATAGGTCTACTCGCTAGCTACCGTACCGATAGGAGCACTCAAATACTTCCTGGCAAGCTGAAAAACTGTTTTTAGAACCATACAACTGCCGCAAATTTCTGACCTGGTCAATTCTGGACGGTCGAATGCAATATTTATGTTCAAATACGTAAAAAATCACGTTTTCTCATCTGTGACTGATATCCGGCATATCCGGCAGGTAATATCCGGATCCGGTACCGGATCCGGATATGGCCATATCCGGCCGGATCCGGATCCGGATCCGGATATCCGGTCGGGCCCTAGTTACAGATTTGCTTTGACTCCTTCTTTCGACCTCATCTCAGCTCAACCAGTTACAGATTTGGTTTGACTTTTTCCTTCTTGCGACCTCAGCTCAGCTTAACCTGCTCCAGATTTGGTTTGACTCCTTCTTGCGACCTAATCGCAGCTTAACCAGTTACAGATTTGCTTTGACTCCTTCTTATGACCTCATGTCAGCTCAACCAGTTACAGATTTGGTTTGACAACTTCTTGCGACCTCAGCTCAGCTTAACCTGCTCCAGATTTGGTTTGACTCCTTCTTGCGACCTAATCGCAGCTTAACCAGTTACAGATTTGCTTTGACTCCTTCTTTCGACCTCATCTCAGCTCAACCAGTTACAGATTTGGTTTGACTCCTTCTTGCGACCTCAGCTCAGCTTAACCTGCTCCAGATTTGGTTTGACTCCTTCTTGCGACCTCATCTCAGCTCAACCAGTTACAGATTTGGTTTGACTCCTTCCTTCTTGCGACCTCAGCTCAGCTTAACCTGCTCCAGATTTGGTTTGACTCCTTCTTGCGACCTAATCGCAGCTTAACCAGTTACAGATTTGCTTTGACTCCTTCTTTCGACCTCATCTCAGCTCAACCAGTTACAGATTTGGTTTGACTCCTTCTTGCGACCTCAGCTCAGCTTAACCTGCTCCAGATTTGGTTTGACTCCTTCTTGCGACCTAATCGCAGCTTAACCAGTTACAGATTTGCTTTGACTCCTTCTCTCGACCTCATCTCAGCTCAACCAGTTACAGATTTGGTTTGACTCCTTCCTTCTTGCGACCTCAGCTCAGCTTAACCTGCTCCAGATTTGGTTTGACTCCTTCTTGCGACCTCATCTCAGCTCAACCAGTTACAGATTTGCTTTGACTCCTTCTTTCGACCTCATGTCAGCTCAACCAGTTACAGATTTGGTTTGACTCCTTCCTTCTTGCGACCTCAGCTCAGCTTAACCTGCTCCAGATTTGGTTTGACTCCTTCTTGCGACCTAATCGCAGCTTAACCAGTTACAGATTTGCTTTGACTCCTTCTTTCGACCTCATGTCAGCTCAACCAGTTACAGATTTGGTTTGACTCCTTCTTGCGACCTCAGCTCAGCTTAACCTGCTCCAGATTTGGTTTGACTCCTTCTTGCGACCTAATCGCAGCTTAACCAGTTACAGATTTGGTTTTGACTCCTTCTTGCGACCTCAGCTCAGCTTAACCAGTTACAGATTTGCTTTGACTCCTTCTTTCGACCTCATGTCAGCTCAACCAGTTACAGATTTGGTTTGACTCCTTCTTGCGACCTCAGCTCAGCTTAACCTGCTCCAGATTTGGTTTGACTCCTTCTTGCGACCTAATCGCAGCTTAACCAGTTACAGATTTGCTTTGACTCCTTCTTTCGACCTCATGTCAGCTCAACCAGTTACAGATTTGGTTTGACTCCTTCTTGCGACCTCAGCTCAGCTTAACCTGCTCCAGATTTGGTTTGACTCCTTCTTGCGACCTAATCGCAGCTTAACCAGTTACAGATTTGCTTTGACTCCTTCTTTCGACCTCATGTCAGCTCAACCAGTTACAGATTTGGTTTGACTCCTTCTTGCGACCTCAGCTCAGCTTAACCTGCTCCAGATTTGGTTTGACTCCTTCTTGCGACCTAATCGCAGCTTAACCAGTTACAGATTTGCTTTGACTCCTTCTTTCGACCTCATCTCAGCTCAACCAGTTACAGATTTGGTTTGACTCCTTCCTTCTTGCGACCTCAGCTCAGCTTAACCTGCTCCAGATTTGGTTTGACTCCATCTAGCGACCTCATCACAGCTCAACCACTTAAAGATTTGCTTTGACTCCTTCTTTCGACCTCATCTCAGCTCAACCAGTTACAGATTTGGTTTGACTCCTTCCTTCTTGCGACCTCAGCTCAGCTTAACCTGCTCCAGATTTGGTTTGACTCCTTCTTGCGACCTAATCGCAGCTTAACCAGTTACAGATTTGCTTTGACTCCTTCTTTCGACCTCATGTCAGCTCAACCAGTTACAGATTTGGTTTGACTCCTTCTTTGCGACCTCAGCTCAGCTTAACCTGCTCCAGATTTGGTTTGACTCCTTCTTGCGACCTAATCGCAGCTTAACCAGTTACAATTTGCTAACTTTTCACACTCATCTCAGCTCAACCAGTTACAGATTTGGTTTGACTCCTTCTTGTTCAGCTCAGCTTAACCTGCTCAGATTTGGTTTGACTCCTTCTTGCGACCTCATCTCAGCTCAACCAGTTACAGATTTGGTTTGACTCCTTCCTTCTTGCGACCTCAGCTCAGCTTAACCTGCTCCAGATTTGGTTTGACTCCTTCTTGCGACCTAATCGCAGCTAAACAAGTTACAGAATTGCTTTGACTCCTTCTTTCGACCTCATCCGCTCAACCAGTTACAGATTTGGCTCCCCTCCCCACCCACAGCTTAACCTGCTACAGATTTGGTTTGACTCCTTCTTACGCGCCCCCCTTACAGATTTCGGTTTTGACTCCTTCCTTCTCTTGCGACCTCAGCTCAGCTTAACCTGCTCCAGATTTGGTTTGACTCCTTCTAGCGACCTAATCGCAGCTTATCCATTTACCGCTTTCCTTTGACTCCTTCTTTCGACCTCCTCTCAGCTCAACCAGTTACAGATTTGGTTTGACTCCTTCTTGCGACCTCAGCTCAGCTTAACCTGCTCCAGATTTGGTTTGACTCTTCGACCTAATCGCGCCTCCACCTTTCACATTTTCTTTACTCCTTCTTGCGACCTCATCTCAGCTCAACCAGTTACAGATTTGGTTTACTCCTTCTTGCGACTCGCTCAGCTTAACCTGTTCCCAGATTTGGTTTGACTCCTTCTTGCGACCTCATCTCAGCTCAACCAATTACAGCTTCCCCCCCCCCCCAACCAGTTACAGATTTGCTTTGACTCCTTCTTTCGACCTCATGTCAGCTCAACCAGTTACAGATTTGGTTTGACTCCTTCTTGCGACCTCAGCTCAGCTTAACCTGCTCCAGATTTGGTTTGACTCCTTCTTGCGACCTCATCGCAGCTTAACCAGTTACAGATTTGCTTTGACTCCTTCTTTCGACCTCATGTCAGCTCAACCAGTTACAGATTTGGTTTGACTCCTTCTTGCGACCTCAGCTCAGCTTAACCTGCTCCAGATTTGGTTTGACTCCTTCTTGCGACCTAATCGCAGCTTAACCAGTTACAGATTTGCTTTGACTCCTTCTTTCGACCTCATGTCAGCTCAACCAGTTACAGATTTGGTTTGACTCCTTCTTGCGACCTCAGCTCAGCTTAACCTGCTCCAGATTTGGTTTGACTCCTTCTTGCGACCTAATCGCAGCTTAACCAGTTACAGATTTGCTTTGACTCCTTCTTTCGACCTCATCTCAGCTCAACCAGTTACAGATTTGGTTTGACTCCTTCCTTCTTGCGACCTCAGCTCAGCTTAACCTGCTCCAGATTTGGTTTGACTCCTTCTTGCGACCTCATCTCAGCTCAACCAGTTACAGATTTGCTTTGACTCCTTCTTTCGACCTCATCTCAGCTCAACCAGTTACAGATTTGGTTTGACTCCTTCCTTCTTGCGACCTCAGCTCAGCTTAACCTGCTCCAGATTTGGTTTGACTCCTTCTTGCGACCTAATCGCAGCTTAACCAGTTACAGATTTGCTTGACTCCTTCTTTCGACCTCATGTCAGCTCAACCAGTTACAGATTTGGTTTGACTCCTTCTTGCGACCTCAGCTCAGCTTAACCTGCTCCAGATTTGGTTTGACTCCTTCTTGCGACCTAATCGCAGCTTAACCAGTTACAGATTTGCTTTGACTCCTTCTTTCGACCTCATCTCAGCTCAACCAGTTACAGATTTGGTTTGACTCCTTCTTGCGACCTCAGCTCAGCTTAACCTGCTCCAGATTTGGTTTGACTCCTTCTTGCGACCTCATCTCAGCTCAACCAGTTACAGATTTGGTTTTGACTCCTTCTTGCGACCTCAGCTCAGCTTAACCAGTTACAGATTTGCTTTGACTCCTTCTTTCGACCTCATGTCAGCTCAACCAGTTACAGATTTGGTTTGACTCCTTCTTGCGACCTCAGCTCAGCTTAACCTGCTCCAGATTTGGTTTGACTCCTTCTTGCGACCTAATCGCAGCTTAACCAGTTACAGATTTGCTTTGACTCCTTCTTTTCGACCTCATGTCAGCTCAACCAGTTACAGATTTGGTTTGACTCCTTCTTGCGACCTCAGCTCAGCTTAACCTGCTCCAGATTTGGTTTGACTCCTTCTTGCGACCTAATCGCAGCTTAACCAGTTACAGATTTGCTTTGACTCCTTCTTTCGACCTCATGTCAGCTCAACCAGTTACAGATTTGGTTTGACTCCTTCTTGCGACCTCAGCTCAGCTTAACCTGCTCCAGATTTGGTTTGACTCCTTCTTGCGACCTAATCGCAGCTTAACCAGTTACAGATTTGCTTTGACTCCTTCTTTCGACCTCATCTCAGCTCAACCAGTTACAGATTTGGTTTGACTCCTTCTTGCGACCTCAGCTCAGCTTAACCTGCTCCAGATTTGGTTTGACTCCTTCTTGCGACCTAATCGCAGCTTAACCAGTTACAGATTTGCTTTGACTCCTTCTTTCGACCTCATGTCAGCTCAACCAGTTACAGATTTGGTTTGACTCCTTCTTGCGACCTCAGCTCAGCTTAACCTGCTCCAGATTTGGTTTGACTCCTTCTTGCGACCTAATCGCAGCTTAACCAGTTACAGATTTGCTTTGACTCCTTCTTTCGACCTCATCTCAGCTCAACCAGTTACAGATTTGGTTTGACTCCTTCTTGCGACCTCAGCTCAGCTTAACCTGCTCCAGATTTGGTTTGACTCCTTCTTGCGACCTCATCTCAGCTCAACCAGTTACAGATTTGGTTTTGACTCCTTCTTGCGACCTCAGCTCAGCTTAACCTGCTCCAGATTTGGTTTGACTCCTTCTTGCGACCTCATCTCAGCTCAACCAGTGACAGGTTTGCTGTTGACTCCTTCTTGCGACCTCAGCTCAGCTTAACCTGCTCCAGATTTGGTTTGACTCCTTCTTGCGACCTCAGCTCAGCTTAACCTGCTCCAGATTTGGTTTGACTCNTTCTTGCGACCTCATCTCAGCTCAACCAGTTACAGATTTGGTTTTGACTCCTTTTTGCGACCTCAGCTCAGCTTAACCTGCTCCAGATTTGGTTTGACTCCTTCTTGCGACCTCAGCTCAGCTTAACCTGCTCCAGATTTGGTTTGACTCCTTCTTTCGACCTCATCTCAGCTCAACCAGTTACAGATTTGGTTTGACTCCTTCTTGCGACCTAATCGCAGCCTTAACCTGTTCCAGATCTTGCGACCTCAGCTCAGCTTAACTAACCTGTTCCAGATTTGGTTTGACTCCTTCTTGCGACCTAATCGCAGCCTTAACCTGTTCCAGATCTTGCGACCTCAGCTCAGCTTAACTAACCTGTTCCAGATTTGGTTTGACTCCTTCTTGCGACCTAATCGCAGCCTTAACCTGTTCCAGATCTTGCGACCTCAGCTCAGCTTAACTAACCTGTTCCAGATTTGGTTTGACTCCTTCTTGCGACCTAATCGCAGCCTTAACCTGTTCCAGATCTTGCGACCTCAGCTCAGCTTAACTAACCTGTTCCAGATTTGGTTTGACTCCTTCTTGCGACCTAATCGCAGCTTACCCTGTTCCAGATTTGGTTTGACTCCTTCTTGCGACCTCAGCTCAGCTTAACCAGTTCCAGATTTGGTTTGACAAAACCACTACCTTTTCTGCCGTTCTGTGCTTAATTGTTATCAGATCGCTGATTGCATCAGTGCTTGACTCATAAGCAGCGAGAGCAGTTTGATCTTTCAAATTTTCTTGCATAACTATAAATATCGATATCGATCGATATTACTGTTGGAAAAAAAAAGAATACTTGTTTTGTTGGCATTGGCAATGATTTTTGTATACTGCATATGTTAGAAAAGTGTGAAAGAAACTGGCCACAAACGCACTGTCACCCCTTGTAACAGCGGTAATGGCCGTAAAGACCAGGTCAGGCAGGTGTCTCCAAGCCAGGGTCGAGAACCTCAACCACGGCAACTCAACGACGAGGCTGGTTCCATTGGGGGGCAAAAACTTCGGTGGTCTGGGTGGAGCTTTGTGCCGACCACCGAACTCAGTGTGCAGAAACTGCCGCGCCGAAAGGATGAGCGCACGACGTCGCACTCAGTGGCTTTGCGGCCTAAACCACTACACCAACTGTGCCGGTAAAATAATTCTTGGTAAGTGTAATTTACAAATTATAATTATATTTAACTTTCCTATTTTCGTAGAAATTTAATTTAGTTATAATTTACTTACCAACTAATTTACTTGTATTAGTAAATTTCTAAAAATATAATTAAAATTAAAATTATAATTTGCTTAGCAACAGTAGAGTAGAGTGACATTTGAAAAAAATGCAGCGGAACGTAGTTTTACAGTATAAAGGTGTCATTGGCGCATGTAGGATAGTCCTGATTCGAATAAGCCGCGCGGTTTATTGAAGGCGTGGCTTTATTTTCAGATTGCCTAGATGAGTAACAGAAACGACATACCCTACCCAGTGGAATCCAATTACTGGCAGGGAATATAATTGCATTGACGCCATTACTGCAGCTAACAATTATCCACAATTAAAGCACTGGAACAGCTAGGAAGGTGTCAACTGATTGCATATGCAAGCTCATTAGTAACCACTTCGCAGCAGCCCATACAATGGCATACCTAAGCCGCTCCAACTGATACAGGTATGTGGTCGATTCGACATAAACACGCTTTTATCAGACTTTTGCCTTTCATACTGCTTAGAGCAGCTGGGTGGTTCCGTAAAATTATGTAAAGAGTAGTGTTCCGACGATATCAAAATTCAACGATATTCGCGCATCGATATCGATATTTTCAGCTCAATATCGATTACCGTTGGCAAGTCCGACTTGAACCTGGACTTATTAATAGGTTCAACCGAAATCTGTGGACGCAACTGAACCTGAAACTGGTTATATTTCAGCTCGGACTTGAACCCGTTTCGTTTTTCTGGGACTCACTCAATAGGTTCCAAATTTGAGTGAAAATTTAGGTAAAAATTTGTCAAATTTTCGGTTGGATTGCACAACATTTTCGTGGTTTTTGTTTTTACACCTATTTTTCAAACTGATTAAGAGAGAAAGACGAACTACTGCCCAGATAAAATGTGATTTTCGTCTTTCATTACTAGTAGACAGGCTTATATAGCTCAGAAAAGTTGCGAGAAGTGTAAAATTTGTTCAATTCTTGAAATTATCAGTGGATTTGAACCTGAACCTATTGTCCAGGCTTTACATGATGGACTGGAACCTGGACTTGAACCTGAAATTTCGATGTTGGACTTGACTTGAACCTGAACTGGTTTTT
>JASANB010000856.1:0-68512 GCA_030248155.1 Sabatieria punctata | reverse complement strand
TAACTGTACCATGGTACCCCGCTCACATGTAACAGGGGGTCTGCCCCCCCAACTTAGGCCAGACCCCCCCTCCGGTTTTTCTAGCAAGTAATTTTTTGAGCACATTTTCGCGATCTTTTGCAATTTCAGACACAAAAATTGCCAAAATCGCAAGTAAAACAACACTTTTTAGTTGTATTGCAGCCCAAATTAGCGATTTTTGACGATTTTTAGCCCACAAATTCCGATATTTTTTATTTTTGAGCGTTTTTAGTGCCCAACCCCCAAAATTTGGGCTCAGACCCCAGGCCGGCATCAGACATGCAACCACCTCCCGCTTCGGCGGATGACCTGTTACAATATGTACGTATGCATATATGGTACCACCACAGTGGCCGAACGAGGGGTTAACATTATTGGTGCCACTAGTCTAGGTACCGGTACCATATGATGTCGGTACCATAAACGGCGTTAATTGCCCGAGCCGAGCGTGTATTAAGCGTGACGAATAAATTTTAGGCCAGCACTTTCGGAAGCGGTTTCAATCTCAAATTCCAAGAAACTGTAAAAAACAGACTGTACCTGATCGTCGGGTCTGTCGGAGAATCCACCGGTCTCCTCGTCCTGACAAGCCAGAATAAATGTGGTGAGCGAGTGCTGAAAGGAGCGCGGTAAAGGACGGTGGTTAATCACCATTGTCAACCTTATCAATCCAGTGCAATCTGCCGATTATGGCGAGAGAGGCCAGCACCCACCAGGAGTAGCAGACGTCCGGCAACTTCTCTGGACGTCCTAGAAAGAGCGGACACCACTACCGACACAGGTTGTCTGTCTGTCATCTAATCAGAATAACCAAAGCGAAAGGGGACAACTTTCTCGGCAGGCAGCCACTTGAATCTGGCTGTTTTTTGGAGCTGCACATAACTGCTGGGCCACGGTCTGTTTAAAGTCCGTCTCTACTGGAGCTCGGCAATTATTAGACAAAATAGATTTTCTACTACTCCCTGCTTTCAACAAACCGGTAGTCTCTGCACTGCCGGAAACCCACACCCGACATTATTGGTGTTAAAACCCTAAAATCAAAAATCGTAGGCAGCGAACAGTCTCATTCTGTATGATTAAAGAAATTAGTCTTTTTTAGTTTTCGACAATTTAAAAGAAACGTACGTTCTTACTAGGAAACCAGCCATTACAAGCATATGTAACAGGTCCGGCCGGCGTTGGCGGAGGGGAGGGGGCTTTCAGCACAGCAGGTGGGTATCGAGGGAGGTTTCGCCCAGAGGGGGGTGTGTCGAAAATTTAAAAAAGCTAGAAAACGCCCGGAAATACGTTTTTAGCCCGTCTTTCTTAGTAAGGAGGCTAAAAATCGATATTTTAAGCTGTCAAATAGCGTTTTAGAGCTAAAAACTAGCAAAAAACCGATAAAAGGGGCTGCCAAAAACACCGATTTCCTCAAATATCAGCAGCGCAAATGCAAAATTGGTTTCCAAAGGCTTTTCAAGTGAATTTTAAGCTAAAAATTTAAATTAGTAACTTCTGAGTCGGTTTGTTAGTACTGCAGCCGCTACTGGTACTTGTATTTTTGGGTCAGGGGGTGGCCTTTTTAGCTAGGAGGCATACATGTAACAGGTCATCTGCCGAAGGGGGAGGGGGGTTGCAGGGGGGGGTCTGGCGCCGGCTGGGGGGGGGGCTGAGCCAAAATTTGGGGGGGGGGGTTGGGCACTAAAAAACGCTCGAAAATCGCAATTTTAGGCTAAAAATCGCCAAAAATCGCTAATTTCGGCTAAAATACAGCTAAAAAGTGCTGTTTTGCAGGCGATTTTGGCATTTTTTGTCTGAAATTGTAAAAAATTGCAAAAATTTGCTCAAAAATTTACTTGCCAGAGTTACATGTATGCTAGGAGGTAACCCTCAAACCCCTAGTACATGTATGACTAACTTTATAGTTGATTGACTTATAAAAACGGCTTCCAAAAAAGTATCACGAATTGAACTTGTGAAAATTTAAAATATTTGATATACTCTACATGGATACGTAGATATACATGGAAAAGAGGCAATACAAGTTCACCACAGTCTACACAGTGGCCGGTACGCTATTACCTACGCACATACATACATATAACGCAGAACAGATCATCGTTCAAAGAGCACGGTTTAAACTAGAGCACCGACGGACTGAGTAAAGAGCAGGTACGTATGTTTAGAAATGTGAACGTTACGCAGTCAGTTACGGTTGCCATTTATGGTGTTATTATTATTACCTCGACTCGATTTTTTTGTCTTAACGAAGCGACACCGAGCCGTAGTCCACCAGAAATCTGAACCTTTCTTCGGAAGTCGGTCGGTTGAAATTGAAATTGAAAAAAGTCCGAAATAGGCGACGTTTTTAGAAACAATAGATTAATTGTATCTGCACGAGACAGCGGCCATTTTGTGGGGCATGAAAAATTTCAAAATTGGTTCTGAATGATTATGACTTCTTTATGTATTTCGGCATGAAAAGAACGAATTTGTAGTCCGTTTTCACCTATCTTCTTTCGTCGAGATAAGATAACTCTAACTTTTTTCGATTTTTGAGCGTTTTTTAGTCTCAACACCCCTCCCAAAATTTTGGCTGAGACCCCCGTCCGGCGCCAGCCCCACACGCCCCGACCCCTTACATGTATGTGTAAAGGTGGGTTCACATAGTCGGTCGGCGTCGGCAGCGCGGCAACTCGGAAAATCGACCCCAATTTGAGTAGACACATAAGCATGCAGCAGTTCACATAGTCTGTAGTGCGTCTGGAGCCGTTCCAGACGGCTAAAGACTTGCCGATGATTTGGCCAAATCCTAAATCGCCACGACGCGATTTACAACCTTTTATGACCGCCAAGCGTTCCCGACCAATTAAACAGTGCGCTGAGCATGCGGCCGGTTCACATAGGCGCGGTCGGTCGGGGATGGACAGACGCAAATCACACAGGGGCACTGGCCAGAACACTTGAACAGCTCTAGATAAACCGGTTTAAGCAAAAAGCAGATAGTCACTGCATGCATATATACTTTTCTCTGGGTTCTCTGTGCAATCGAGAGGCGAAAATCGAGCTGTCACCCTCTGAGCCAAAAGCACCGAAATCAAACTTGGGCTTTTGCATTCGGAAAGATTTCGTAAAGATGTCTCCGTAGATGAAATAAATCACACAACACTGCCGCAGCTTTACGCTTGTTAGAGCTCATAGAGCGGACCATTCTGAGCGTTACAGCGCAAATGACTCAAATGCCGGTGCTCACCGCCGGTGCTTTTGAGCCGTCAAATTACCGTAATTATGAGGTAGGCCGGCCGGTTCCAGATGCCGACAGGACTATGTGAATTGCGTTTTAGCCCAGTTTTTCTCCACCGCTATACCGGCCCACGGCCCCGATATTTTGCCGATGGCGTTACCCGACGCCGACCGACTATGTGAACCCACCTTAACAGGCAGATATGGGCTAGCGTTTCGGCTGAGGGGGGGGTCGAATTTTCAATACCTCAGGGGCTAAGGGGGGTGGTAAGGAGCGTCTGAGGGGTGGCTGAGGGGGTGGTAAGCAAAGAAGTCCGATTTTTGGCTAAAATCAAGGTTTTTTGGCTTATTTTTCATTAAAATAAGTTATTCTGAGCTGAGTTACACCTAATCCAGGCATATTTTTATAATAATAATTTTCATACATGTAACAGGTCATCCGCCGATTGGGGGAGGGGGGTTGGGGGTCTGGCGCCGGCCGGGGGGTCTGAGCCAAAAAAATTGGGAGGGGGGTTGGGCACTAAAAACGCTCAAAAATGGAAAAAAATCGCACGCCAAAAAATTCGCTAATTTGGGCTAAAATACAGCTAAAAAGTGCTGTTTTGCAGGCGATTTTAACAATTTTTGTGTCTGAAATTGTAAAAAATTGCAAAAATTTGCTTGAAAATGTACTTGCCAGAAAAATCGGAGGAGGGGGGGGGTCGGTGAAATCGTCGGGTGGGGGGGGGCAGACCCCCCAGGCCACCCCGTTACATGTATGATAATTTTCTAAAAAAAATTCTTCCTAAAAATTCCTAGGGGTAGCGGCCGGCTGAGGTGGGCGGGGGTAGGTCAGAGCCTGAAGGGGGCCAACCCCTCAGCCCCCCTTTGCGCATGTCTGCGTGTATTGACAAAAGTGTCTGACTTGTGTTTGAACGGGAAGAATAAAAGACATCGGTACTAACAAGCATAGATAGGGTGTGAGGAGAAAAGCAGTTTAGTGCAGATCAGAGAAGTGTTTACCGTTGAGTCCGCCAGAGGGCAGTTGTCGTTCGCACAGCCACCAGCCCAGTCGGTCGGCATCGATTCGCTCCAACTGCCCCGCAACTGCCAACGTGCCCACACAACAGTAGACCTACAGTACTTTCTCTATACTGCTTAATTGTCATTGCCAACCGAGATCGGGCAGACATGTAAAGTGGGGGGGGGGGGGGGTCGTCGGCGGAATCGACCGGCATGGTGTGCGTTGGACATCCCTATGACCCCAAAGTAAAACCCTAAAACAGTTCCGCCCAACTCCCTCTGGGTAGCCAGCAATGGCCATCGACGGTTCACTCCGATCCGGCCATTTTCCATAGTAAAACTCGAAAACACGCCAAACAACAATGAATGTTTCTCCGGGGGGCTACCTCACTCAGACACGTGCTATGCGGCGTTCGAAAGCTCACGTCATGAGCTTTCAGAATCAGTAATAAAATTTGTGGCGATTTTTGTTATTTCAAAAATAATCGATCTCGAAATATCGATTGATCACGATTTTGTCAGTTTTCACTGAAACGAGAGTTTCTCTGGGGGGCTACCTCACTCAGATGCGTGCTATGCAGCGTTCAAAAGCTCACGTCATGAGCTTTCAGAATCTGTAATAAAAATTGCGGCGATTTTTGTTATTTCAAAAATTATCGATCTGGAAATATCGATTGATCACGATTTTATCAGTTTTCAGCATCTGACTAGAAATAGCCAAAAAACAAAATGGGATTACCAAATTGAGGTTTCCTGGCACGCCAAATTCATTGGCGACGCCCATTTACAGCTACGATCACGTGATCATTCGATAATCGATACGTGATCGATTATCGATTTTTGCTGTGCAGATGACCTAACTACAGAGGCTACATATGATGTTAGTGGTTTTCGGGCATGCCGATTTCAACCGTTTTGTTGTTTTAGGGTTATCATCGCGTTTTAATTCGATAATCGATATCGATTGATTATCGATTTTTGCTCTGTAAATAAGCAAAACACATAAGCAGTAATGTCAGTTTTTTGGGCATGCCGATTTCAACCATTACGTCGTTTTTGAGCTATCATTGCAGTTTAGTTCGATTATCAATATCGAAAAAAATCGCAATTTTTTGGCTAAAAATCGCTAAGTTGGGCAGAAATACAGCTAAAAAGTGCTGTTTTGCAGGCGATTTCGGCAATTCTTAAAAAATCGCAAATATTTGTTCAAAAAATTACTTGCCAGAAAAATCGGACGGGTGGTCGGCAAAATCGTCTCGGGGGGGGGGGTGGTCTGGCCTAAGTCGGGTGGGGGACAGACCCTGTTACATGTATGCCTGATCCCGACCAGTTGAGGGTACCTGTCCAGCGTGCGATTCGGAGCCAGGTCGTGTGCCGAATCCGCCATCGAAATTCTGACACCGCAGTACATGTTCCACCGCACCATCCACATTGACAGAGTCGAGTCGACCCTGAATGCTAATATTAACCAGTTTCAATCCAACCCTACATTTCGGCTGAGGGGTGCTAAATTTAGAAATGCTGAGGGGCCGGAGCGGCGGCTGATGGGGGTTGAGAGGGGATGGTGGTAAGCCAAAACAGTGCGATTTTTACTAAAATCAAGGTTTTAGGCTAGTATTTTCCTAAAATAGGTGAAAACAAGCTATTCTACGCATACTTTCATCGAAACATTCTATAGAAAAATTCTTGCTAAAAATTGCTATACGGGGTAGCGGCGGCCTGAGGGCGTAGGTCAGAGTGTGAAGGGGGTGAACTCCCCTCAACCCCGTTTGCAGTTCGTCCATCACTAACTTACAACAGCATCTGGATCGAAAATGCCGTACCAACCACAAGAGATCAGAGTAAAATAGCTTACCAGTAAGGCGAGACAGGCGAGGGCGCAGAAAGTGAAGCGAGTGTCATTTTCCCCTGAAAATCAAAGACCATATTCTGTCTGTCTGTTTATGCCGAAAAGCTCAAACACCAGTTAAAACCAGCAACCGAGCAGCAAAAATACAAAAGCATTACAACAACAGAGGTCTGACGAAATACTGTACATGAACTAGAAAGGAATCAAACGCGGGCGAGCATAGAAAAGAAGCAAAACCAGGTAAGGATAAAACTACAGTATCAGCAGGCAACTGGTTCCATAAACGAGCGCAATAAGGAATAAAACTAGAGCCGGTAGAGACCGAACAAGGTAATAAGTCGACCCGTAACTCGTGGTTCGTCCTTGCACTCCTTCTGTTGGCAGACCGCGGAAACCATTGGCGTGGTGCGTAACGCAGGTTTTGGAAGTAACGGTAATAAAGTTCAAGCCTGCGCATAACAGCAAACTTCCACACAGCAGTCCATTTCTGTTGACTTTTGACTGAAGCAGCTTCTAGCAGATCAGTGTAGGAGCCAGACCAGTTGTTGCAGAACAGACGCAGAAAGAACTGTTGTACACGTTCGACGCTAGATTGAGCTGACAGGTTTTTGGGCCACCAGCACTCGATGGCGTAAACTAGCTGTGGCAAAATACAGCTTCTGTAAACAGTCTCCAACACATAATCAGGGGCTGCACCACGAAAAAGTCTACAGAGAGCGCCGATAGCCTTTTTGGCTTTCTGAGCCGAAAGTTTAGCCTGGGGCACAAAAGTTAGGCGTCGGTCTAACAGAACGCCCAAATACTTGTAGTCTGAACAAGGCTCTATTTCAGCAGCATCAATATGCAATGGGAAACTGAGGTTTTGGGGCGTAGAGTGATAAGAGAAAACCATAACTTTACATTTTTTTGGGTTAAACGAAAGATCAAGTGACTTAATTTTCTGATGGAGACAGTCAACGTCAGCTTGAAGGTCTTGCTCATCGCTGGAGGAGGGCACAGGCTTCAGGAGCACCAAGTCATCTGCGTACATAAGCAAGGAAGAGCCCTCTGAGAGCGGCACTTCGGAAAGACAGTCCACATACGCAGCAAACAGTAGGGGGCTAATGGAAGCCCCTTGCGGAACTCCAGAAAGGGCTAACTTCTCATCAGAGAGCTGGCCATCCAGCCTGACACGAAATTTTCGGTGATCAAAATACGCTGCGAGCCATCTGAGCAGATGCGCTGGGACCTGGAAGACATCCCTCAACTTGCAGAGCAGTTGAGCATGAGGGCAGGTGTCAAAGGCCTTCTGCAAGTCAAAAAAGACGGCGGCCATCCTTTTGTGTCTGTCAATTCCGGACACAACAGAGTGGGTAAAATTAATTAGGCAATCAGTTGTGGAGCGTCCCGGCCTGAACCCATATTGGCTGTCGGAAAGAGGGAGGTAGGGAACAAGCAGACGTTTGACATGACGCTCAAGAACCTTTGAAATGAGAGGTAGGAGTGATATTGGCCGAAAGTCAGAGGGACTGCGAGGTGGCCGTACCTTGGGAATAGCCACCACTGTGGCCGTCCGCCACTGGCAGGGGAGTTTACCCTCAGCAAGTGACCGGTTGAACAAGGCAGTCAAAGCTGGAGCAATAACACTGGCTGTATTTTTCAGAAAAAGTGCAGGGATGTTGTCGGGCCCTGCTGACTTGGAAGGGGAGAGCCGCAAGAGTTCACTTTCAACAAAAGCAAAAGTACACTGGTGCTCAATTGGTAAATTGGCAGAAACAAAAACCGGCATCTCGACAGAGGGCGGTTTGTAGACGGAGTGGAAATGAGAAGCCAGCAGATCAGCTTTTCGGGCAGAGTCACTGACGATTTGCCCGTTTACATCCTCCAATGCTGAAGAAACGTCAGAGACACCAGAGCGGAACTCCCGAATTTTTCGCCAGAAATCGGGCATTCCTGACTGGACATTGGCAAAAGCATCTGCAATACGACTGTTCTTAGCACGCTTGATCGCATACTTGGCAGTTTTTCGGGCCTTCTTGTAATCAGCCAGGTCTGAAGCTGAGTTTGACTCTCGATACTTCTGACGAGCTGACTCTTGGGCCTTGACCAGTCTAATCACCTCTGGGGTGATGCCCAGTTTTGACTTCTGATTCGACTTGGTCTTGGAAGGCACAAACCGTTCAATGGCAAACAGCAACTAAGCATGGATTTGGGACCATGCCGAGTCCAGGTCAGGGAAATGCAGTGCTAACCCAAGTAGGTTAGCTTCGGCAAGAGCACGAGACAGGGCACGCCAATCTGCTCTGTCCCACAAAAAGATCTTTCGTCTATTTGCCCTGCGCCTAGGCTTGGAAGCACGTACTGTACACCACACAAGCTGATGCACATTTTCTACAGAGTCTCTAAGGCCCCAATCGATAGCCGCCACTAGGCGGCCAGAGAACATAAGGTCAATTTGCCGTAGATTATGCGTGGGCGGCGTAGGCAAAGAGCGATAAGAAAACACCTGTTCGAGTGGCAGCAGGAAGGCTCGCTCAACAGGCACACTTGGGTCCAAGTTAAAGTCACCACACAGAATTGATCTGGACGCGTCATCGCCCAGGGAAGCGATGTAATCACACAGAGAATCACAGAAATTTGGTGGAGAGTGCCGACTTGGAGAGCGGTAGACAGAGAGAAGAGTTAGAAAGCCGGCTTCAGTCTGCACCTTGACAGCGATCAGTTCCAAGTTTGGATCAGAAGGCAGCCGGAGTTGCACCGGATTGAGATCAGCACTAACGTAAATAGCCACACCTCCTCCATTTGTGTTCCGATCGTTCCGGAACAACACAAAGCCATCGATCTTGAGCAGAAAGTCGTCAACAGAAGCACCGAGTTTGGTTTCTTGGGCAAGGAAAACGTCGTAGTTATGGGTGGCAATTTTGGCCTTCACATCTTCTATTTTTCCGAGCAAGGAATTTACATTCGCAGAACCAATGTTTAGACTCATTTGTCAAACAAAACCAAGGCTAGCCAAACAGACAGGCGAGAGCGGCCAGGTAAAAGCGGCCGCACGGCCAGGCGGCCAGACGACTAGTGAAAGATAAGAAACCATATTGAAAGAAACCACTGCTTTACCCTTTTCAAACAAAACAAGCTCCGCAAAACACCTGGGCCCGTATTTATAAAAATATCCTAAGCTTAGGGCAACCTAAGACGCCTAGGCCGTAGGATATCCTGTGAGTATGACATCCTACGTTGTATAAGATTATTGATAAAACAGTTTAGGATATCATACTGATACATGTAATAGGTCAGCCGCCGAAGGGGGAGGGTTGGTAGGTCTGGTGCCGACCGGGGGTCTGAGCCCAACTTTTGGGAGGGCGGGTTGGGCACTAAAAAGGCTCAAAAATCGTAATTTTGCGGCTAAAAATCGTAAAAAGTCGCTAATTTTCGGCTCAAATACAGCTGAAGTGCTGTTTTACAAGCGATTTTGGCAATTTTTGTGTCTGAAATATCTAGAGTTGTAAAAAAAATTTTTTTTTGAAAGCCAAAAAAAGCTTTTTTTTATGAAAATTTTTCATTTCGAAATTTTTTTTTTCAAAATTTTTTCCTAGCATGAAATATAGCTTGTAGGAGATGCAAGGATGCATCAGAAGCAACTTTAAATGCAAAAGCAGATACTTTGGTGCAAACATAGTGTTACAGCCTGAGAGTCGATATTCTACCTGCAGCATTGCTCACAGAGTGGCTGCTGCCCTTCAAAACCTATTTTTATGCTTAGAATAGGCAAGAAATTGATAGAACTGCACTTCTAATGTATATCTGAGGCCAGACATGGGTAGCGATCGACCGGAACCAAAATTTTCACCGGAACCGGAACAGGAACCAGAACTACCCAGTTCCGGCCGGAACCGGAACCGGAACTTTTTCAATATTTGGTCCAAAATTTATAGAAACATATTTATAGGCACATCGTGTACAAATTCCTGTCATAAACATCAGCAGAAGTTCAAATCAACAACAGAATACAGACTTTTCAATAACAGTAGTCAAGAGCACGCAAATTGTACTTCAGAAAGAGAAGCTTTTCAACATTTTCAGGTTTCAGCTTTGATCTGCCACCTTTGGAGATGTTTTTAGCTGCCTTAAAGGTTCTTTCACTGGCAACCGTTCCGATAGGAGCACTCAAGTATTTGCGGGCCAGCTGAAATGCGCTGTTTAGTGCTAACTTATTAAAATCTAATTAAAATTAAATTAAAATACTTCTAATGCTTTTGAAACAGCTCATTGATTTTCGCCTGCTTTTGCTTTGGCTGGTCATCTAGTGAATACAGATCGCTGGGTTGGCTGCGTTTTTGACTGCCCACCTTCTGAAATAATAAATAAGGGTAACAAACACAAAAAACAGTAAAAGTTTAACTTATTTACTTTTTCTTTCTCTTCCGCTTTAAGCTCTTTGTACTCCAAAGGGTGGTTCACTTGCAAATGCTTCCAAAGGGGACTCATACTAAGTTAGTCACTTTTCCGACGCGTCTTGACACAGAGCCTTTACACTTTCCGATTTGACAAACTGCTTTCGATTCATCCTTCTCATTGACCAAAAAATGTCGCCACACCAGCGCAGTCTTGCTTGCCATTCAAACTGACTTGAACAGAAACACTCAAAACACACAGACACCAAAGAAGAAAGAAGAGGATCACGCAAAAATAAATAAAATATCGAGCAACAAGGCGAGTATGCAGCCCTCTCCCCCATTCATGCAAATTCTACTGCCCCCACTGAGCTGCGCACTTTATTAAACAGACGCAATAATACTTGATGTAACTGAATATCCATCGAAAATAGTGAATGAAAAAGTTCCGGTTCCGGTACCCTTTTTCACCGGAACCGGACCGGAACCGGAACCGCAAGTTCCGGCCGGAACCGAACCGGAACCGGAATTCCGGTCGATCGCTAGACATGGGCTAGCATTTCGGCTGAGGGGGGGTAGAATTTTCAATTCCTGAGGGGGGGCTGAGGGGGGGGTAGGAGCGCCTGAGGGGGGCTGAGGGGGTGGCAAGCCAAAAAGTCCGATTTTTGGCTAAAATCAAGGTTTTTTGGCTTATTTTTCATCAAAATACGTTAAAATAAGCTATTCTGAGCTCATTTACACCTAATCCAGGCATATATTTATCATAATTTTCTATAGAAAATCTTCAAAAAAATTCCTGAGGGGGGGGTAGCGGCCGGCTGAGGGGGGGTAGGTCAGAGCCTGAGGGGGGGGCCACCCCCCCCCCGCCCCCCCCCTTTGCCCATGTCTGTCTGAGGCTAAATTCAGCGATTTTCCCCCAAAATTTCCATACTGTGAATAAAATAAAAAAATTTCGAAATGGGCCTTCAAAAAAAGCCTTTTTTTAAAAAAAAGAGCCTAACAACACTAGAAATATCAAAAAAATCGAAAAAAATTGCTCAAAAATTACTAGCAGAAAAATCGGAGGGGAGGTCTGGCCCAAGTCCGGTGGGGGGTAGACCCCCGGTCATACATGGGCCGGAAAAATCCGGAGGGGGGTAGGGGGTTGCAGACCTCGGGGGGGCGGGCGGGGGTCCCCCCCCCCCCCCGAAAAAAGGCAAAAAAAAAAACGCGCCTATTTTGCCTTGAATAAGCGAAAATTTCCTCCCTCCGGGAGGGGGGGGGTGGTGGGTGGGCGGGGGTATGGCCGGCCGAGGGGGGTATGGCCGGCCGAGGGGAGGGGTATACCCCCCTTACCCCCAGGCCCATGTATGCCGCCGGTCCCCCTGTCCGCTACATGTTGAAACGAGCGGGTACTTTACTAAGAGGCAAACAATACAATGACGGTTACGATACAGAACAGAGTATAAATTTTCTCCGTATATGGGAAAGAGAGATTGGACGTGTGAGACGCCGGTCAGGTGTGTTGAGTCAATATTCTGCGGGAGGACAGGTACCAAAAAAGCGGAGGTGAGGGGTGGGGCTTAGCTACACGTATCTTTCTGACTGGTTTTCTCTATTAAACAGAGTGGGAAAAGCAGACAGAAAGTTACCCCATTCATCTCCAATAAAACTTCCGTCGCTCTGTTGCAAACCCAACACGTACTCAACGATCGCATCCTGATTCACCTCATCTAGGGCGTTCAGAAGAGCCAAGATCTGCACAATTTATATTTAAACAAACCATTGCATATCATATCATCAACAACAGTCACACAGCAATCACGCAGACTGTGTTAACTAGGGGGCCTAGGCAGCTTAAAATAGCGATTTTAGCCTTCTTACTGAGAACAACCTGCTAAAAACGCATTTCCTGGCGTTTCGGAGCTTTCTAAAATTTGGACCCCCTTCTGGGCGAAAGCCTTTCTTAAATTTAGCCCTGATTTAGTACTCGAACCCCAATCCCGCTTCTCCGAACCATACAACAGGGGTTTTATCCCCACCCGACTTACCCAGACCCCCCCCCCGGATGGAGACCCCCGAAGACGATTTTTCCGACCCCCACCCCTTCGATTTTTTGGCAACTAATTTTTTGAGCAAATTGTTGCAATTTTTTACAATTTCAGACCTGTAAAACAGCACTATTCAGCCCAAATTAGCGATTTTTTAGACGAGAAATTGCGATTTTCGACCGTTTTTCAGTGCTCAACCCCCTCCCTAAAATTTGGGCTAAGACCCACCCGGCCGGCGCCAGACCCTCTTCGCGGATGACATGTTACATGTATGCTCCGAACGAATGGGTACCTCTATTATACCAATTGTTTGCCCCATTACAACAGACACCAATAAAAGAAATTCTACCTGAACGGCACTGAGCGTGTGAAGGAGGTGAGGGTGATGGCCCTGACTGGCAGCGAAACCTCCGTTTTTGCGCTGACTATCTTTTACGAAGTCTACGATTTCCTTTCTGGGTAACAGATCTATTTTGTGCATTAGATCCATAGCCGTCAAACACCAATACACACCGCTCATGCGAAGATACTCCATCATTACGTACTCCTGCAAAAATTCCATTACAGTCTGGAACTTAACGCATACCCCTCCACCTCGCCGGCCAATACCCCCCTTCGGCCGGCCATACACCCTTCGCCCACCCACCCCCGAAAATTTTCGCTTATTTAAGGCAAAATAGGCGTTTTTTGGACTTTTTTTACCCCCACCCCGAGGTCTCCAGACCCCCTCCGCGGATTTTTCAGGCCCATGTATGACTTAACGCCGCTTATGGTACTGTCACCATATATGGTACATCCACGTTGGGGCACTGTGGTGGCACAATATATGGTACGGCATGGGTGCCGGTACCATATGGTGTCTGTCGGTACCATAAACGGCGTTAAGTGCCTGCTGACTTACGTATCCGTCCTTGTTCTCTTCGTATTTGTGAATAAAGTGGGCATGTTTGTCCAGCATCAGAGTATTTGGGGCTTTTTCTTTTAGAATCACGTCCTTTAATCCGAACATCAATGGAATGGACTGAAGAAAAACGAAATCATTGCCAATTTTTTGCAACTCATCCGTCATAGCTAGGGATAGAATTCCTTTAGTTTTTGTTTTTCTTGAAAAACTGAAAACTTACTTCAAAAATCGAAGAATTCACCAAATTAGGAGAATAATAAATAGGGATGCAAATGGCATAAAAATACCAAATACCAAATAGTGAATGGACCAAATAATAGGAAATAGTTTTCAAAAATTTTCTACAAGATTATTATGAGTGCTTGCCAAAAAAAGCCAGGCAAGCTCCCTTATGGGGGCGGCCGATGGAATTTTTTGACCCCCCCCATTTTTACTGGCTCATTTGAATTGCCCTATTATGAAACCCCAACAGCCGCGTCGGTTTCGCTCTGGCCGCACTCAAACCGGAGTAATGGTTTGAAGAAGGGTACTGCGCCGGATCTCCCAGATTTGGCTACTCCATGCTCTTTCAACTGCAGTCAAATTGGCAGCTTTTGAGATAGCACCTTGAAATTAGACACACTTATACAGATTTTCCCGCACTTTCAAACGCAATAGAGAATGACTGAATACGATGAAAACTGCCAGATTCAGACACGATTTGTTAAAGTTCGGGGGACCCGAAATAGACGTGTCCTTTCAATTGAAAGAAGTGCCTATGTGGCAACGAGCTCCAGAGCTGATATTTTCAACATAAGTTGACCATGTAAGGATGTATCAAAACCTACAGGCAAACCCACCGATTCGGCTTTGTTTGGGAGCTGTGCAGCTTTGAAGATGACCCCTTTGATCACGATTTTTAGGCATGACAAGCAAATGTAGATCAATTACTCTTTGTCGAAGCCACATAGAGAGCTGTCACTTGCAATCCCATACTAAAACGGACATGCTCTTTCAGAATATCAGCTTCATTTGCCTGTCCAGTTCTTCAGTCCCAAGTAATTTTCACATTTTCATGTGTATGCTGAATCTGACCGAATTTCGGGTACCATCTAACTAGGCTGGTCAATACTCCTGTAGTTTCTGATTAATCAACCTGAAATTTATCCCGATTGTGCAGAATTTCCCGCTCTTTCAATTGATTCACTCGCCGCGTCAATCGGATGCTCAGTACAAATGTTATATCTGATTCTGCCGTGCAACCCTGGGACACATCATCGATTAACTTTGCTTAAAAGTGCAAGGCTTTGTCTACACTTATAGAAAACGCCAATAGGACACCAGCTTATATAGAACGACCACAACCGCTTTACCTTTAAGTAAATTTTGTTGAATAAAATTTACATGCTGTAGTACATTTAGCGGCTCCATACTACGTAGCAAGAATTTATTGATAAAAGTAAGTGCACTGTAAGTGTATTGTTTTGTTACATAGTATATTTCGAACGTTCAAACACTCAATCATAACTGAGTTAAAAATAGCAGAAAAATAATATAACATGGCAATTCATTTACACAGCTTCAAGACCGAGATATGCATAAAAAACTCGAACCACACGAGGTTGGGTACGTTGCGCTTTATGCAAAGAAGCGTAAGAAGATCATAGCAGGAAAGGCTTTTGTATAATTCTTTGTCGCATTTTCTTGCCCAGTTTTGCCCATACAAAGTTTTACTGAAGTTTGCTTCTACTTACAAAAGCAGATTTTAGCACTGCGCTTTATGAGAGTACTTAGCAACGTTTGACTCTAAGAGTAACGACAATGGCCCCTGACTTACCACCTCCAGTCATTACTGTGCCAGTTCTACCACCGCCGCAACACATGTCTTAATCGATGGCAATTTATAGCTAACTGCAGCTTCTTGTGCACTTTAAGCATCAAGGGCGCAAGGCGTAACCAGCTCTAGCAAAAAAGTCACCAGAAAACATGGGCCAAAATCCTGGAGTGCTTAGGCTTGCATATTGCGCACGTTATAGGTAGACGAGATCTATTGAGCTTTTCTGTAAGAGTAGACAAAGCCTTGCACTTTTGAGCAAAGTTAATCGATGATGTGTCCCAGGGTTGCACTGCAGAAAACGTATTTGTAAACAATCAGATATAACATTTGAACTGAGCATCCGATTGATGCGGCGGGTGAATCAATTGAAAGAGCGGGAACTTCTGCACAATCGGAATAAATTTCAGGTTGATTAACCAGAAACTACAGGAGTAGTGACCAGCCTAGTTAGATGGTACCGGAAATTCGGTCAGATTCAGCATACACATGAAAATGTGAAAATTACATGGGACTGAACAACTGGACAGGCAAATGAAGCTGATATTCTGAAAGAGCATGTTCGTTTTAGTATGGGCTGCAAGTGACAGCTCTCTAGGTGCCTTCGACAAAGAGTAATTGATCTACATTTGCTTGTCATGCCTAAAAATCGTGATCAAAAGGGTCATCTTCAAAGCTGCACAGCTCCCAAACAAAGCCGAATCGGTGGGTTTGCCTGTAGGTTTTGATACATCCTTACATGGTCAACTTATGTTGAAAATATCAGCTCTGGAGCTCATTGCCACATAGGCACTTCTTTCAATTGAAAGACACGTCTATTACGGATCACCCGAACTTAAAAAATCGCGTCTGAATCTGGCAGTTTTCATCGTATTCAGTTGTTCTCTATTGCGTTTGAAAGAGCGGCAAAATCTGTATAAGTGTGTCCAATTTCAAGGTGCTATCTCGAAAGCTGCCAATTTGACAGCAGTTGAAAGAGCATGGAGGAGCCAAATCTGGGAGATCCGGCGCAGCACCCTTCTTCAAACCATTACTCCGGTTTGAGTGCGGCCAGAGCGAAACCGACGCGGCTGTGGGGGTTCCATAATAGGGCAATTCAAATGAGCCAATAAAAATGGGGGTCAAAAAATTCCATCGGCCGCCCACTGCCTGACTTTTTTTGGCAAGGACTCTTATTTATGGTCAAATAAATGGATGTTCATTTTGACAGATTGTTTCAGTTTGCTAGGGTTAAAAGTACTCGGGGTAACTGCTTTAAGAGTCAGTTCGCGAGAGATTCGACCCTGCTATGTGCAAATCGAAAAATCGGCCATCGCTAAAACTTAGCTCTGGGGTCTCTAGTTTGGGGAAGTTGTACCTAACGATGACTTATGCTAAACTTGAAGAGTACAGCCTCCTGCGTGTCCTTGTTCGCCAGAGGCAGGCCTCGGAAGTAGGCTCACCAGCAAGCAAAACCGGCCACTTGAGGTGTCATGTTTGACTGAGCATAACTTGCGATTCCGGCCAGCTAGAACCTTGTAATTCATGGCAATCGAATCGCCATGTCATGGGCTTTCTTTTGACATAGAACCCGAGCTTTTCCCTTGCTTCGTTCGGTCCCCACATCACGAAATTTGGAAAAAATCTCGAAAATTCGGCATGGTGAAATTTACTAAATTGGATTTTTCTCGAAAACAAAAAACCGAACCCCCTGGGAGATTGTTTTATTTTAAAGCCCCGCAAATTGCGCTTCTAACGGTGTATAGAAGTCGCCAAAATGTGTTTCCTTGCAAGTTAAATCGCCGCTCAAAGGTCAAGGACAACCAAAAATTGGCATATTTGGCGTTGTTTATGTATGTATGTATGTATGTATGTATGTATGTATGTATGTGTATGTATGTATGTGTATGTATGTATGTATGTATGTATGTATATATGTATGTATGTATGTATGTATGTATGTATGTATGTATGTATGTATGTATGTATGTATTGAAGGAGTTTATTGTAAATACACTAACAAACAATGACTATACATACTAGACGGATGGGTTATATACACAATTTTTTCATCACTCCCCCTCGGGTGAGCGTCGTGGTTGAATCGGGGCTACATCTGCGCCTGACGATCGTCCGGAAACATGAGAAGTAGGAGAGCGGGAACCTCGAGAACTGGGAACGGGTTGACAAATGAACTTGAGCACGGGACTTGAGCACGGGGTGACGAACGAGGCAGTGATGAGTGAAGCTGAGCATCGGGGTGATGAGTGAAGACGAGAGAAACCATGGGAGAAACGCTTTGCGGCGACCCTGATCCTGCCCGCAGACGGAGAAATGGGGTTGAGTCGGGAGACGGAAACGCGGTTGAACAGGAATCGAGGAGGCTGCATGCGGTGGGGGTTGAGTGAGGTGAACGAACGGAGAATCGATGAGGGTGCACATGATGGGGTTGAGATGAGTTGAGACGACATCGGAGTGAGCATCGCAACAGTGGAACTTGAGACATGAGGGTGAGTGAGTGAGTGAGTGAGTGAGTTGGGACACGCGAAACACAACACAACAATGAATCCCGGGTCTGTTCGGCACCAAAATGAAGGAGTTAAATACACTAACAAACAATGACTATACATACTAGACGGATGGGTTATATACACAATTCTTTCATCATGTATGTATGTATGTATGTATGTATGTATGTATGTATGTATGTATGTATGTATGTATGTATGTATGTATGTATGTATGTATGTATGTATGTATGTATGTATGTATGTATGTATGTATGTATGTATGTATGTATGTATGTATGAATGTATGTATGTATGTATGTATGTAATGTTCACATTGTTTATTTGAGAATTCATATGTATGGTATACAGCCAACTCATTAGAGACAAGGCAATAAACATCCAACCAATGAAAACGTATTGCTCACTTTAATATTAACAAGAATGTGTCTTGTGAAAAAGCAATAGCACTGGTGAGTTTTCAGTTTGACATCATGTTCACTAAACATGCAACAGACACACATTGTAACTCACACTGGTCAGATATCTCACGCCGGCTCCACAACGTTAAACCAATGGGGCCACGTTAACGCAGATCTTACATCATAGTAGTAATAGCTGTGGCTACTATTGCAAAGTGTGGTTTGGTAGATTGCCTCAATAAACCTAGAATCATTACAGAGTACCTAGTTAATAGTAATAGTTGAAAACCAATCCAAGAGGCAGTCAATGATTGACTGATAGTGATAACATACCATGCATCCTAGTCTTCATAATCATCAGATTTTTGGGTCAGGAATATCTGTAACTTTCTGATTTCTCCAATGTCAAAGTCATTTAGTGTAACGGTGTGGTTGGATGATGGGTAAATATAGTAGAGTAGTCCAGCAACAGCTTTCCGCAGACTATGAACACAACCTGATGAAGTCCAAGTCCCTGGGCAGCGAGTTCAAAGCAGTGAAGAGTCTGATGAAGAAATGGAAGCCGATGAAACAGTCGTTTATGAGACTCCAAACCAACGTGAGCTTTTCGATTGTCCAGAAGAAGGTTGTAGTCGAAAATACCAGTTTTATGGCAATCTCATCAGACACCTTATCACTGGAACTCACCATATGCTGCCAGAAAGACAAACAATGCAGGATGCAAATGTACCAGCAGAATCTGGAGAACATTTTCACAAGTTCAAATGACATTCATAGACAGATTGAGAAAGAAGTTGACACCGAAGAAGCAATCAACAGTCAATGCACCGCTGGACATAAACCACTAGAATCTGGCTGGGCTCTGCGGGAATCTGCTCTGAACATTCGATTTAGCTAGAACCAGGTGTCCTGGTTAGATGAAAAATTTGATGAAGGTCGTGCACAGCGAATGAAGCATAATGCAGGAACACTGGCGAAAGAAATGCCTTACGTTCGGGATTATACTGGTATGCACAACTATAACCGATGAATCAATGTTACCACACAGCTGTTAATACCACCTCCATACGCGTTTATGTTGCAGATAGCTCTGCACTTCGTTTCCAGCCTGATGAGTACCTTACAGAGCAGCAAATTATGTCATACTTTTCCCGAAAAGCCCGCAGTGATGGCAGGGGTGCCAGGCCAAAAGGTCCTCCACAAAAGCGACAGCGAACTGAAAGTAATAGTAATTACTATTTGTTCACTATATTGCTTCTTCATCACGGTTTGGCTTGCAACTCTGTCTGTGTTTTAGTACCTGATGATGAAGGTGAACAAATTGATGCTGAACAGCCCCAAGATACCTATGACTACACTTATGTACACCGCAATGAATACATAAATGATCCAAACTTTGAAACCATCGAGGATGAACTGTGGCGCAACAGAAATGGGTGACCTGCTTCTGACACTGATCTTTAGGACATTTCAGACCTTGTTGGTGTGGGCCTTTTGTCTGTGTTTTTCATCTACTGTGACTTTACTTACAGTTTCTAATGAATGGCCTAAATCAGGAAGTGTGAACATTACATTACTAGGGCCCGACCGGATATCCGGATCCGGATCCGGCCGGATATGGCCATATCCGGATCCGGTACCGGATCCGGATATTACCTGCCGGATATGCCGGATACCAGTCACAGCTGAGAAAACGTGATTTTTTGCGTATTTGAACATAAATATTGCATTCGACCGTAGTGTAAATACCAGACCAGAGGCGCTTGTACCCAGGGTTGCCAGGTTAGGAGTTTTCCTCCTAGATCTAGGAGTTTTATATTTAGGATTGGAGTAAAATTTTGAGATTGGAGTTAGGAGGTTTTTCTGGGAGTTTTTAAAATCTGGGTTGGAGTTTTTGATTTTTAGGATTTTTCTAGGAGTTTTCTGGGATTTTTTAGGGTTTTCAGCTTCATGTCTCTTAATCTAGCTGGTTGTCTCTCAAAAATCACCTGGTCCTACCTGGACGTGGGCTAGAAAATGAATTTTTGGCAACCTTACATTGTGTGTGTGAACTGAAATTATCTTTGCTCCACTTTTATATATAGCTTTGTCCTTATCTAATTGTGTCCATGTCCATGTGCTTTGCGGTCTTTACCTATTAGCACTGTTTTGTCAGAAGTTATATAAGATTTGACGGTTAGGAATGAAAAAATCCTAACTCATAGGATAATGGCAGTATTTATTTTGATGTTAATTTAATTTATTTTATTTCTACTGTAGCATTGATTCAGATTAATTGATATCGAACGATTGGAAATTTTGAAACCTTTTTACACTTACTTTGGTAGTAATAGTAAACTGTAGAAATGAAGCCCGAAAATGTAGAAATGTTGTTCTTTAACAAGTATAACTTGCGTTGTTTGAACTATAATTATTAGATGTTGTTTTGAATCAACTGTTATAGAACAAAGAAATGTATATATGTGGTTTTTTGCATTCTAAAAAAATTTTAAGTTGATCAATGATATCCGGCATATCCGGATCCGGATCCGGCCGGATGTGGGCATATCCGGATCCGGATCCGGTAGAAATTTGTATCCGGTCGGGCCCTATACATTACATTACATTACATTACATTACATTACATACATACATACATACATACATACATACATACATACATACATACATACATACATACATACATACATACATACATAAACAACGCCAAATATGCCAATTTTTTGTTGTCCTTGACCTTTGAGCGGCGATTTAACTTGCAAGGAAACACATTTTGGCGACTTCTATACACCGTTAGAAGCGCAATTTGCGGGGCTTTAAAATAAAACAATCTCCCAGGGGGTTCGGTTTTTTGTTTTCGAGAAAAATCCAATTTAGTAAATTTCACCATGCCGAATTTTCGAGATTTTTTCCAAATTTCGTGATGTGGGGACCGAACGAAGCAAGGGAAAAGCTCGGGTTCTATGTCAAAAGAAAGCCCATGACATGGCGATTCGATTGCCATGAATTACAAGGTTCTAGCTGGCCGGAATCGCAAGTTATGCTCAGTCAAACATGACACCTCAAGTGGCCGGTTTTGCTTGCTGGTGAGCCTACTTCCGAGGCCTGCCTCTGGCGAACAAGGACACGCAGGAGGCTGTACTCTTCAAGTTTAGCATAAGTCATCGTTAGGTACAACTTCCCCAAACTAGAGACCCCAGAGCTAAGTTTTAGCGATGGCCGATTTTTCGATTTGCACATAGCTGTGAAGAACAAGGGTCGATGTTCTCGCGAACTGACTCTTAAGCTGTTTGTTCACTTTGGCGTACAGATGCACGTAAGTTTTACTTTGCTAGATTATTTTTTGGCAAAATTCCAAAACTTCAAAATCGTCCGAATAATAGTCATATTATATATCATTCGAAAGCCCTCCACCTAAGGAGTCTAATAATCACAATATCAGAATGGGGTACACCCTGTTTTACAAATATATGATTAATTTTGGAAAACAGGCAACTCATGAGCGTGCATTGCATAACATTAGGGATGGGACCGGTATAAAAATACCGTATACCGTATAGTGTTTTCGATACCGTATAAAACCGTATAATACCGCATAGTTAGTATGCTGCAAACGCTTTAAAACACCCAGTTACGCTAGTATATCGTCAAGTTCTGGTCAAAAACATAAATTATTTTTTGGTCGGTCGGCCTTTCCTGTGAAAAACACGGCTATTTTTTTATTGTTATCTGTTTTGTAAGTAGTACTGTCTGTTTATTTAAAGTTTTGAAGCTGAGCCGACAATATATTGAATTTATTTTGAATTATTATGCCAATACCGTATACCGGTCCCATCCCTACATAACATGCATGACAATATTCGGACGATTTTGAAATTTTTGGAATTTTTCCAAAAAATAATCGATAATTATGTATAGAATTGATCAATTGGTCATTGGTTATGATCATTAAAAATATTTATTTTACTTAATCTGGGGCGGTTCATGATTTTACGCGAGCCTAATTGTGGAGCGCACCCTGCCAACTGACAAGGCAGTTTAAACTGCCCGCCGCGCCGCTCTGCCTCTCGCTGGCGCTAATTGGCCCCCGAGGCGATAGCCGAGACTTGTGCAGACACCAAGTCTCCGATAACACTTACAGTACATGGCTGTTTACTAAGAGACCACATGCAGTGCAACAGAGCGTAAGCTCTTCTCTCATAATTACAATCGATAGTCAGCGCACTTGCTATTTATTGTGTTACTGTTATAGGACATAGACAGTTAGTAGTTCAGTAATCATAACTACACATAATAAAAGCCAGAGTCAAGCGTACTGGTCGATTGCCATTTATCTTCTCTGCGGAACAGTCGCACTTTATCGTCTTGGTGCTGCTCTCTGTACAAAATTATGTTTTGCTGTTGCTCTTCTTCTTCGCTAGCTTCCTCCTGTGCGCGCAACTGCTCTTCCTCTCTACGCCGGTCCTCCTCTTCGCGCTTTCTTTCACGCTGCCGCGCTTGCTCATAGTTTTCTTCTTCTATGCGCTCCTGCTCTTCCCGATTGCGTTCCATCTTAGCTTTTTGTTCTAGCCTGAATTAGAAGCTTGATATTTCTAGTAAGTTACTCAGCTACAGTAACGGAGCGGTCCTACCAGTGCTGTTCCACATTAGCGGCAATTCTGTTTTTCAGCTCTTGCTGATTGCGACATGTTATGGTCGCTTCCTGGTCCTCATCACTCCTCTTTTTCCATTCCTTGTCTGCCTCCTTGCGCGTGGGTCTTTTATATCATCACCTTATCACATCGGAAACGCCTATGGACTCGGAAAGCCGGCACAAAGCATTATCTTGTTGTCTTATTCTGGCGGTCTTTTACGCTCTGTTGCACTGCATGTGGTCTCTTAGTAAACAGCCATGTACTGTAATTGTAATCGGAGACTTGGTGTCTGCACAAGTCTTGGCTATCGCCTCGGGGGCCAATTAGCGCCAGCGTGAGGCAGAGGGACGCGGCGGGCAGTTTAAACTGCCTTGCCAGTTGGCAGGGTGCGCTCCACAATTAGGCTCGCGTCATGATTTTACGCCTGGAGGAATCTGTACATTTACCCCAAAGTAATAATAAAATCTAAATCTACCATTTCTTCCTTCAGAACGCCGACGTGCTCGACGACGATAAAGCCGCTGACGATTGAATTGCCGCAACAAAAACAAACAAGCAAGAAAGAGTTGTTATTAAAAATAGGGGAGAAGTAGGTATATCCCTCAATATAGTACAATTATAGTACACAAAAATAGTACAGGCAAAAAATAGTACAATATGAGGATTTGATGGAGCACCCTGAAAAGGTAGAAATCAGGTCAGAAAAAATAGTTTTTATGGTTTTTCATGCCAGGAAATATAGTTTAAATAAAAATTTCGCTGTAAACGTCATTGAAAAGGCCGTGTGCGTTTAACAGTTTGGCCGAGTTATTATAATAATATTATTATCAGTTTCATGCAGACATGGGCTAGCATTGCGGCCAACGGGGGGTAGAATTTTCAATTCCTGAGGGGGGCTGAGGGGGTAGGAGCCACTGAGGGGGGTTGAAGTTGGTGGTATGCCGAAAAGTCCGATTTTTAGCTAAAATCAAGGGTTTTTGGCTTATTTTTCATTAAAATGAGCTATTCTGAGCTCATTTACACCTAATCCAAGCATATTTTTATCATAGAATTCTATACAAAATTCTTCTAAACAATTCCTGAGGTCGCGGCCGGCTGAGGGAGGTAGGTCGATGGGCTGAGGGCCTAAGATAGGTGATACAGAGTATCCTCCGGGAGGGGGTCGGGGTAATGGCCGGCGAGGGGAGGGGTAAACCCCTCCCTAACCCCCTGCCCCGCGATCCATGTATGTTTTGTCCAATGGGCTCATACTGAATCGCCATGCAGTGTAATGGGGAGATGACTACGAAGAAGCAAAACATATTGCCATATTTAGCTCGCTCTCAGTTGTTTGGTGGACCCTACCACAGTAGCTGTCCCAGTTGCTTGATTTGCAATTTTTGTTGGCTTTATCAATGTCTATGAGCTCTTAAAGCAGAACTTTTATTAACATGCATTTCGCGAGAAAGTCAACTTACAGTACTTACCTATGGGCTGAGGGCAAGGGAGTTCATCTCATCTATCTGGCTAAAATTTCAGGAGCATAAACTAGATCACGTACGATAACGATCGGGCATATTTGAAGAAAAACAGCCCCTAGAACCGGAGCTCCTAAAAGTTGGCTCACCAGCCGTTTTTGGAAAACCAAATTTTTGGACCTCTAACGACAGAAATTGAAACGTGTGCTGTTTGCCGATATCTAAACCGACAGCTTTCGCATGCGCAGAGCGCACCAATCGATAGCTATATTTCAAAATATTTTAAATACCCCACTCATTTCCGTATCTTGCCTGGTTAGCGGATCACTATAATTAACCATGTTTAGTCTGTTGTGGAAGTGCAACCAATAACCTCTAGACTTAAAGCAGAACCAAAGTTTCAGTTTTCAGACCCTTTACAGACCATCTCTTCCAGTATGCTTGTCTTACAATGCTGTTTTTTTAACTGTAGAATTGTATATAGACCAAGTACAGGGCTATATTGCGTTTGGGCCACTTCGGTACCGTACGCCTTTGCCATGGTGTATTTGGACCACTTTGGGTGGGATATACCATGGACCACGGTATACACATGGACACGAAGCTGAAAATTTCCCTATACCACAGTTGCGCGACCCCGAAAATCGACCTAATCAACAAACTGGTGCCTAATCGAAGAAGTACAACGAACGGACAAGTAGCATAGAGATGTATTTCAACTGTGGCACTGCAAGCAATAATACAGTCAGCATCAGCACGAGATTTTCACCAAAACAGAGACCAGATGCAGAAATTTGCACAGACAACGACGAGATCACACAAAAACGTATCGCAGTAAAACATTTCTAGACTTGAGCTTATAAGCCTTATTAACAATATTCATCTTACTAGAGCTATCAGACAACTTCTTGACAAGATTTTAGCACAGGCAATTACCTATTTTCGAAATCAAACACGAGAAAACTCATGACCCCGACGGCATGAGAAATCAGTGCCTAAAAATGTGATCAACCGGTTGTTCTTCTTCCAAAAGCAACAGCACAGCTTCAACGAAAGTGGCTTTAATGCTGTGGAAACTGCAATAATGGCGAATAGAGAGTCTGCTCAGCCATGATACAGGAATAAACCAGCCAGGCTTTCCAGCAAACTCCGAAGGCAACAACGGTGGGCACAACCAAGCCACAACGGTTGACCTGATCTATCAGCTGACCTATTTTTTGCGGATCGCTGTTCTCGACACTCAGCTCAGGCAATTCATCAACGTCGGCGTTTGGATAAAACAGAATGTCTTTGCAGACAACGCATTTTGTAAGTCTGAAAAGCGACTGCACCAAAGCACCGCAGACATAGAAAACAACGTCAGCGTCCGTGCAGTAATGGTCAGATTGGTTTGGCTGTCCCATTATTATTTGACCAACGCATGAATTTTTTTAGCTCACCGGCCAGTGTCAGTCAACAGACGAGGGCACCGGAAGTATCTCACCTGTATTAACGTGGATTAATTTTTGATCAAGGAACCAGCTCGAATTTGCCATTCACTATCAAGCAGTTGCCGCGGAGTAATCCAGTAATTTCCACGGGACAATTGGCGATGCCAGGAATATCGGCGTTCTAGTGGGTGGAGCGGAGTTGAATTTACCCAACAGAACGCAGTCCAATCGAAGCTCGGTTAGGCAATATCTAAAAATACACATATACTTAAATAAAATGAAAAATCTAAAGATCAGAAATATTCAAACATAAAACAGTGACAACAGGAAAAACAATGCAAACGAAAAAAAAATAATTACCTAGCTCTTTTTTACCAATGTCTTACACATGTGCCGCGCGGCTAGGAACGTTTCAGAAGTTAACCCTGGTTTATCAGACGACTGCCACTCATCAAGAATTGACAAAAACTGAGTTAGACTAACTAACAACGACCTATGTAGGTACCTACTAGAGATGAAACCGCAAAGAAAAATACCGGATACCGGATAGTGCTTCCGATCAGAAAAATACCGCATTATCCGGTATTTTAACCGGATAATAAGTAAAAATACCGGATACTGGATAGTGTTTTTGAGCTAAAAAATACCGGATTATGGTTGCATCTCTAGTACCTATCCACATGCATGGGCCGGAAAAATCCGGAGGGGGTCTGGAGATCTGGGGGGGGCGGAAAAAAGTCCAAAAAACGCCTATTTTGTGTTAAATAAGCGAAAATTTTCTCCCTCCGGGTAGCGGGCGGGGGGTATGGCCGGCCGAGGGGTAGTATAGACCGGCGAGGGGAGGGGGTAAACCTCCCTTATCCCCTGCGGCCCATGTCTGCCTATCCGCCTACCACCTACTATTAAAAAAGGAATCCTTGTTTTTTCGAACTTTCGAAAAATCCCTTTTATATAGGCGAATAGCTTAAAATGAAAGCATTTTACAGGTTTCCGGAGTACCTTAATCGCTCTCTGCTGATCAAATAACCTATACGAACGTGCATAGACCCGTAATTCGTTCCCGTAAAACTCGCCTACTGATTCTGGGAGGATGACAAAAAAGGTTCGAAAAAATCGTGAAAAAATTGTTAAAAACTAACAAAATTGCGTTAGAAAATCGTTGTTGTACCGGAATTTGGTTCTACAAAAGATTCCATAAGTCAAATAAACAAACAAACTACCTAACTTGTTCTTCTTTTCTTTTTTTTTAATTTTCCTCGGCGGGAGCGTTTAATGTTTCAGCTGATGGGTAAACTCACGCGCAACTGCGGTAGAGATGGGTAAATGAAGGCGGTTTCAACTTCGTGTCCATGTGTATACCGTGGTCCATGGATATACCAACTACGCACCTTAAAAATAAAATAAAAGCAACAAATTCGATGCCCTTATTCAGGAAACCAAAAGCGTTGTAGGAAAAAATTTTGTTCTGGCGGTAGTTTCAAACTGTTCGTTTTGTGCCAATCGATTTAAAGAAACCATGACAGACTACAATATAGATTGACCGCCTTTTAGACCACCGAACAATAGCTGAAGGTCTATTTAAAATTCTTTTCAATCATATTCTTCTCGCTATTACGTAGTCGGGCTTAGCTTAGTTGACTGAGTGGCTTGAGCTAGCAAAATGCCGATAGATGTGGAGTTGCCGTATTCGGTGGTTTACGCAACCAGTCACGACACTACCAGATGGGAGCCGGATTCCAGTTTCAGAACCGATTATCTCAATGGGAAAGGATGGATTTCAGCCCGGTCGGTAGCACTCCTTTTTTGGTCTTCCTATTCTAATACCGTAAAACTTCTAATAATAGCGCTGCGCTATTATTTTTTCGTCATTGCTTTTGAGGGCGCTATTATTGGAGCGTGCGCGTTTATTATTTCAATGCTACATTGGCCATCTCAAGTATCCTCATTTTTATGAAAATACAGGCTATTTTTGTCTTAAACACAAGCTATCTTTATATGAGTTTCAGTCTGACTAATGTTTGCAAGCTTAATCAAAGAAAAATCTCTCAAACGGACAGTATTCTACAAAGCGTTGATAGTAGTGCGCGTGGGAGCGCTATTATTAGAAGGACACTACTGTTAGAGTGTGCGCTTTTATATTTTCGGGCTGTCCGTAAAGGACGCTACTATTGGAGCGTGTGCTTTTATTAGAAGTTTTACGGTGAGTTGATTGTGTGTAATGTACCTATCAAGTAGACGTTGAAAACATCATACTTTCAGTTACAAAACTATTGGTCAGCCAAACGTTTAACATATACTATAGACTTTTTCCTAGCCAAACAAGACATTGAACTGAATTTGCTTTTTTAGAATGTGCAGCTATCCACAAGAGCTAGTGATCAAGTTGAAGCGAGCGTCGAAAATAAATCTCATACAAATACTTTGTCACGAACAGTACATCAGTAAGTTAGCTGTGTCTTTTCTGACCTAGAAGAGTCTTTGTCATTGTTTCAACTTAGCCACCAAAGTAGAACTGTTTGTGGGACAGCCGCAGAATGACCGAAACACCAATCCGAAACCGACCGAAGCTCGCTACACTCCTATTGGAGAAACTACCTTCGAGCCACGACCCGAGTCCAGACATCCGGACAGTGAAAGGAGAACTATTCACGCTAGCACCTCAGCGCTCTTTCTCAAACTGATTTTCCACCCGCCGCATAGATCTAGGATGAATCTCGGAGGACAGGTAGGTAGGTTACGATAGACCAGAGTTCCAACAAAACCAGAACCCCTAAACCAGCTGAAGCGAACTTAAAACTACTTGCTACCATGCTAATCTTAGTAAACTGGTACTACGTGTATAAGGCAGGGATGGATATTTTTCCGAAAAAACCACGGACTGTTTTTTCCAGTTTCTTTCCGGTTTTTTCCTAAATCGCGGAAAAGACTCAAGTTCTGAGTATCCTAGACTGGTTTTCTGATTCCTAACGCTTTCTAGCGCCTTCCTCAGTCTTTTCAGACCAGAAATACATGTGTTACACAAATATAAATCACGAAACAGTCACGCAACAGTGCCTGACAGGCTCCATCAATAAATGCTATATACAAATTTTCTTAGCAGTTTGCATTTTTGTCTTATCATGCCAAATTTGGTTTTTTCTGTTGTTTTTCTAAGAGTTTTGAGTCAGTATGGCCTATTATACATCGCAAAAGTCCATTTTTCAATATGAAAATGACATAAATTAGCTATTTTAGTTTGAGTTTTTTCCCGCGATTTATGTTTTTCCGACCCTTAGAAAAAACCGTTTTTTTTCGGAAAAACGAAAAAACACCGAGAAAACAAACCTCACATCCCTGGTATTAGGTACGTACAGGCGGTTTAGTGTACAGACGAACAGTTTTTGTTTGTTTATTTATACTTGTTCGACAAAACAGTTAGGTACTAATGTAATTCAGGTGGGCGTTCACAGTTTCCGAGTCTGGGGACCGCGACCGCCGAACACCGATTTTTCTGACGATTCCGACCATCCAGAAGAAGATCTGCCTGACCGAATCGCCCGAAGATTCAATGCTAAAAGCTTCGACTTACCTGAAACCGAGGAAGCCATATTTGGGGCCGACCCGCATCTCATGGCTCCCAGCAAAAGTTATCCGCCGCCTAAATATAGGCAGGAACCTCCAAGCGACCCTTACAACGATGTCGGATTGTAAGAGTTCTGCTTGACGCACAGTACACACTGTAACAGTCAGGCACTTAACGCCGTTTATGACTAGAACACTAGACTAGTGGCGTGGCACCATATGGTACCCCACTTCGGGGACTGTGGTGGTATCATGCTACCCCTGCCCATGGCCATGGGTGCATAGTGCCTACCATATATGGTACCGGTACCTTATTTGCTACCACCACAGTGGCCGAACGTGGAGTACCATATATGGTGTCAAAGTGCCTGACTGTGTAATCATAGTTTTAGTAAATTTCTACGCAAGAAGGACAGAAAGAACCTTGGGGCGCCGTTTAAAGTCGACCTTTCCAAGTATCAGAGTCTAGTTGATCTATTGAAGAATAAAAAGTCTGAAGCTATCAGAAATGAAAAGTACCCTACCAAACTCGCTTTCAGTTGTTCGATACTATTATTGATTAGTGAGAGTGTTTTAGGTATTTGGAGGCGGGAGAGTTGAAAGAAATGATTGAGTATTTGGAGGCCAATGAAAGACGGATGCAGTTTCTGTGCTACAGAAGGAAAGAAGCCATAGACAAAGAGGACTTCGACACTGCGCAGGAGTGCAAGGATGAGTTTGAGGAGCTCCGCGACTATGCGCCTTTGGGACTGCGCAATTTGCCTGACAGTCTGACGAAAGCTGAGGTGTTCACCTGACCTGATCTGACCTAAGTGACTGATTTGTCTGGCTTGAGTGACCTGACCTGACCTGACCTGACCTGACCTGACCTGACCTGACCTGACCTGACCTGACCTGACCTGACCTGACCTGACCTGACCTGACCTGACCTGACCTGACCTGACCTGACCTGACCTGACCTGACCTGAATGACTGTCCTGACCGGCTTGAGTGACCTGACCCAGCCTGAGTAGTTGACCTGACCTGACCTGAGTGACTAAGGTGACTGGTTTGGAGTGACCTGGCCTGAGTGAGTGACCTATTGCCTGATTTAGAAAACTAGCTGACTGACTAAGTGATTATCCAATGGATCTATGAACAGACCAATCCAACTGAATGACTGAGAAGACAACTGAATTTAAACCAGCTTTCAGCGTGACAAATACGACATCTTATCCGATTACGACAGCGAGGAAGATGAAGAAGACAGGCGAGAGCGAGCCAAGAAGAAGAAAGAAGAGAAGCCACCACCAGAGACGAAGACATCGAGAAAAACCAAAGACGCAAGAAAGAAGGACAAACCAAAGAGCGACAGCAAAGACTCAGAGGACAGGCCCAGAAGCGCTCTTCCTGTCAACGAGGCTGAGAACAAGCCTCTGAATCAGAACTTCCATCCTGATGAGCAGACGGTGCAGCAAATCTTGCAAATGGAACGCGACAAAGATCCTGACCTCGATCGGAGACTGGATGAAGTAGTGACATGAAGACTTGATTGTCCTAAGACATCAACCTGTTGGATTTCAGTTAGTCCAAGATTTGAATGACAACGAGAGATTGCACTGTGACCCACGCGTTCAAGATGTGATGCGACGTTTTGAGAGGCCTGGGGTAGAGAGCAAAATTAGCAAAAGTGCAAGAGGTCAACGGTCAGCTAAGTCTACTGCTTCGTATGACCCGCCCAAAGATCGCCAGGGGAGACATGACTATGAGAAACCTTGGCAGGGGGAGAATAGCAATAGTAGCAGACCCAGTACTACAGCTGAACGGCCTAAGACCAGCAAACCCAAGGAGAGTAAGAAACAGAAAAATAATAGTTAGAATGAGGAGAGAATGAGAATACAGTCATGTCAATGTCATGTCTCGTTAATCCAATTTGGACAAGATTTTTCCGGGTCCCAAATTTTCCCCATGTTATACATATGCCTTGTTAAGAGCCAGTTTCTTTAGGAATCCTTAAAAATTCTTTAAAAATTTAAGTTTTTAGAGCCATTTTTTATAAGACCCAGGCAGGCGGCGGAACATGGAATTTTCTGTGATGAATCAATACTTTTTAAGGTAACTTGCGGTTACAGCCAGCTAGAACGTTGTGGTTGATGTCAAACGAATCGCCGTGTCGTTGGCTTTCGTTTGCAATATGAATCGTACGGTTTCGTTATTTCGTTCTGTAATGACGTCGTCCAATACAAAAAGTTACCCGAAAAATTTGCCTGGTCCAGTTCACATAATTCGATTTTTCTCAAAAACAAAAAGGCAAGCCATCGAGATTTGTTTTATACCCGTGAGAATATATGTCAGCATATATGGTGCCAGTACTATAAACGGCGTTAAATGTCTGTCTGACTGATACAGTACCTGTAATGTACCGGTATGGCTTTCGGCTGTGGGAAATGCTGGCAAACTTACGGTCAGATAGATGAGAAAAATTGGGATTTTGAGACGGCGTTGTTAATTTTTATCATCACATCACTTCATTCACAGTACTAGCGCATGTGAAGTCCATGATCATTCTAAAAGCAGCTGCGAGTGAGCTGCTGAAAGTCCTAGTTGCAGCCGTGCCTCACATCCGAATTAATTTCTGGTAGATGATAAGTGCTCCAACCTTCTGCAGATTCGCGCCAGCCCTCACACATCCTCACCGGCTTTACAGAGACTGTCTCGCACACCAGCAGTGGCACCTCCTCGGCCAGTTGATGCACCACCACTGAACCACAGTTGTGGTAGGCTCTGGAAGATTGGTTTCGTCCATAGATCCTGTTATGGTGCAATGCAAATTTGCATTTGCAGGTGTACATTGTGCATGCTAGACAACTCTAAGGGGTACCTAGTCAGGTCTCTCAATGCGTTGGTCTGGTTCAAGGCGCAAATTTTGGACTCTAAATTCAAAGCTTGCTGGGAATTTGGGGTGGGTGCATGATTGCAGAAGGTGAATTACTCTATATCACTTAAAACATACATGGGCCGTGGGGGGTAAGGGGGTTAACCCAGGGCTGTTTGTTTTCCGGAAAAAAACTCAAGCCGGTTTTTTTCCGGTTTTTTTTCCTGTTTTTTTTCCGGTTTTTTTCCAAAAGTTATTTTCCGAGATGACAGAAACAAATTTTTAACAATTGCTTTTTATTGCAGAATTCAACGAAATAGCGTGAGTCTTATTACAAAATGCACTAATTTCATGTTTTAGAGTAGTAATTTGATTTTAAAACACCAAAAATACAATTATAAAAGTTGCCTGAAAATGGTACCAATATTTTTTGCGAAAAACAGCTAAGTTATGCCATGGAAATGCTTGTAAGGCTTCTATTAACGTAAATTCAAAGCATTGGAAGCGAATTTAACCAGTTATTGTGCCTATTTCCTTTAAAAACTTACTTGAGTTTTTTCCGCATTTTAGTTTTTTTCCGAGCCCCTAGGAAAAAAACCGGTTTTTTTCCGGAATTTTTTTCCGGAAAAAAACGAAAAAAAACGATAAAAAAAACCGACCCAACAGCCCTGGGTTAACCCCCTCCCCACGCCGGCCAATACCACCCCCTCGGCCAGGCATACCCCCGACTCCCCTCCCAGAGGGAGAAAATTTTCGCTTATTTAAGGCAAAAATAACGTTTTTTGGACTTTTTACTGGGACCCCTGAGATCTCCAGACCCCCTCCATATTTTTCCGGCCCATGTATGCTTAAAAACGCATCAGGAAGCGTCTTGATAGCCTGTGGAGGCGTTCAGTTAGCGACCATCCATAAACTATGACGTTCAGAGAAAGGGAGGTGGGGGGGTCGGTTGAACGTTGGAAAACCTTGCAGGGGGGGTTGGGTTGGTGTCGAAAACGTCAACGTTTTTTAGTTATCTAGGAAGCTTTTGTCCGCAACTACTTATATTACAAGGAAACTGCTAGCCAGTTCATGACTCCAACCGCCAAAATGGTAGTTCACTGTCAAAAAGTTTACTTTTCACAGCTTCTAAAGTGTCATGTCGATGTCGATTTTATCGAAGATTCTCAAATGTCGGACACAGTACCAAGTTTAGTCGGGGGGGGGGGGGGGTGTCAGGCCAAAATGTCGTAGTTTTTAGGGGGTTCTGGTCAAGACATCGAAAAACGTCAGGAGGGTGGTAGGGGCCTAAAATTTTGAATTTTTGAACGTTGTAGTTTATGGACAACCGCTTAGTAGATTTTATTTTCCATCTCTCCTGATCACCTGCTGCCCCATCCATGCACAGTATACATTATGCTCATACATGGGCCGGAAAAATCCGGAGGGGGGGTAGAGGGGGGTTGAGACCTCGGGGGGGGGGGGGGTCCCCCGGAAAAAGGCCAAAAAACGCCTATTTTGCCTTAAATAAGCGAAAATTTCCTCCCTCCGGGAGGGGGGGGGGGGTGGGTGGGGGAGGGGGGTATGACCGGCCGAGGGGGGTATGGCCGACCGAGGGGGAGGGGTATACCCCCCCTTACCCCCCCGGCCCATGTATGAATGCTATGCTACTACTTGTGTTGGTGGTGGTCATTGATGCGTTCACACTGAACTTTGCACTGGTCGACAGTTTCTACCAGGTAAATGCCGACCAAATTGCGTCTTTTGTAGCGAAAGACGGTATTAGCTAGCTCAGTCCAGTCTCCCTGTACATAATCACTCAGTAGTGCTGGAACATGCGGAAGGTGGGCACCAAATGATAAGTAATCTAAAAAAATATTTGTAAGACAGGTTTCATCCCTCCCTCAGCTCAGCAGTAACGTTTCCAGGTGGAAGTAAGGTGGAGGCGTATGGTCTCTCTCTGCGGTGTGCGTGGAAAGAAAAAGTCGGTTCAAAATAGTACGTAGAGTAAACTATGAACAAAAACTGTCTATTTTATGCCCAGGAAACTCTTACGTTATTAATACGTTATTGAAGGCTATTTTTTCAAAATTTTCTCGCTCTGGTTTTGCGGCGGCCCAACCAGGCAGGCAGCTTCAAAATCTTACATCCCGATTGAAAAATCCGGGATACTCCACATCCAGTTTGACCTCTTGACTCGGGATCGGACCAGTATAAAAATACTGTATGTATACCCTATAGCATTTTCGATCTGTATAATACCACCGTATAGTATGGTCCAATAAGCGAGAAACTCTTAGTTAAGTTCAAATATGCAGAAATCGCCAAGACTGTTGAAAAATTGCATATTAATGACATAAAATTCTGCACTACAGATAGGTTTTTGGAGTGAGTAGTAGAAGAGAATAATGTGCAATCTTTGTTGCACAGCCATAAATATTACAATTTCAGTTAAAAAGTGGTGTACGTCAAAAATTTTACTGAAAAGATAAATATTGTGCAAAACAGAACCTATTACTACCGTGTTTATTCCAATAATCCAACTATTCCAATAAGCCATGTAAATGTGACGCGCTCTCCACAATAAGCCGCACACGGCTTATTAGAAACGAGCTTGTAATCAACTGTAGAACTACAATAGCAGTGAAACTTTTAGAGTTACTGTTCAAGTTTTGGTGAAAATACATGGTACCCCTAACGCCGCAGTTTTTGGCGATTTTTGATAAACAAATCGAGCTGAAATGTACAAGCCGCATCGAATAAGCCATGTGTCCAGACCACTCTGAAATAAATAAGTTGCGCGCGGCTTATTGGAATAAACACGCTATTTTAGAACGCTTTCTTTAGTTCTTCTTTTTCTTGAAGAAACTGAAAACTTACATTAAAAATCGAACAATTCACCAAGTTAAGACAATAGTAATGGAGAATTTGTCAAAAATGGATGTTTTGTGATCAAACTTAGCAAAAATATGCTAATTTTTCTACAAGAAACCGAATAGCCAAAAATATCGTATAATACCGCATAGCCAAAAATACCGTATAATACTGTATACCGTTCCCATCCCTACTTATAACGAAAAGGAACGCGTTTTCCGGCCCATCTATACTTGCAACTGTTTGACTTTAGCTGTCACACAGACTTACCGATATTGTTGTTGATGTATGTGTGGCATCCAGTGCCTTTGAAGTGGGGCGAGCAGATACAGTACTCCATCTCTTTCCCTGCCAACTCTTTGGCACCAATCACGGCTGGAATGCATTTTCGAGAGCTGCAGTGCTGTCCTTTACTTCCAGTTACATGGTCGTAACACAGAGCCGTCTTCAATTTGCCTATACAGTAATTCCCGTCTTAAATCAATCCGCAATCCTGAGGATCTCTTTTCTTTCCATCAGTGCATCTTCACGAGTTCTCGATTTTCTGAACGCTGTGTCTGTCTTAATGGCATTTTTTATTTATTATGGTACCTATGTTTAGTTGATAAACGTTTGTAAAATGACAGCCAAAAGAAATGTTGTAAATTTTTGGGCACCTTACGTGTAGGGATGGGGGGACCAGTAGAAAAATACTGTATACCGTATAGCATTTTCAATACCGTATGATACCGTATAGTATGGTGCAAACGCTGTAAAACACCCAGTTACGCCAGTATATGGATAGTTCCCCAAGTTCTAGTCAAAAACATAAATTATTTTTGTGGTCGGCCTTTCCTGTGAAAAACACGGCTATTTTTGATTGTGATCTGTTTTGTCTACATTCTAGTAAGTAGTGCTGTCTGTTTATTTAAATCTGAGCCGACAATATATTGAATTTATTTTGAATTATGCCTATTGCAAATATTAACCAAATTCTGGTTGGCAGAGATTTGCTTCACTTCAAGTTAGTTTGATACTTTTTTGCTTTTATTCAAAAGCAAAATTGCAGGTTCCAGATCAGCATTTTACAAGTATACTTGTAATATCACATTTTCCATTTCAAGGAAGCCAAAAATACTGCCGTAAAGGCAGATTTTGTGTTTTTCTAATCGATAATATGGCTTACGAAACCAGAAAAAACAGTACTGCGATCATTAAAAGCACGAAAATGACATGAATTTACTGCAAAAAATCTTGCTGATTCAGTTTTAACAACTATACGATATTATACAGTATAAAAATACCGTATAGCCAAAAATACCATATAATACCGTATACCGGTCCCATCCCTATGTGTAAAACAATTTGTTCAACAAACAAAGAAGGCAAAATGAACATAACACCTTTCTGATCCTCGTTATCGCAATCTTCATCTCTGTCATCAATTTCTTCGTCATCAGGGTATTCTTCCTCTTCGAACAAAGCTTCATCTTCTGGGGAGGACTCTTCATCTTCAGCTATAGGAGGGGCAATGCAGAGGACAACAAAGAAAAGGCAGAAAACAACAAACAGACACGTTCTCATTATAAAATCAAGCAATATTAATGGGATATGCCAAGTGTGCCAATCGTTGAGCGAACACGTTTGAAAAACTTGCGACTTAGGTACGTACCTGTTAAAACAAGTTCCACTGGACTATTTTTCAAAGCCTATCGACGCGCAGACAACACTAAAAACTGTGATTTGCTTAGTGCTGGTGAAAACCTGCATGAGCCCTTCGTCTCCTGAGTTTCAAATCTAAAAGAATAAGCTGTGAGGTTCTATTTGAGACAATACTAGAGATCAAGGCTGTTGGGTCGTTTTTTATCTTGGTTTTTCGTATTTTATCGAAAAAAAACGGTTTTTTTCCTAGGGGCATTCGGCCTAATTTTTTGGGAAACTTTTTGTATTGGAAGGTGTCATTGCAGAACGAAACAACGAAAACGTACTATTTATATTGCAAACGAGAGCCAACGACAGGGGCGATTTGGTTGACACCAACCACAACATTCTAGGCGGCTGTGATCGCAAGTTACCCTCAGTCAAACATGACCCGATAAAAGTCAGATTTTGCGGCTTGTCCAGCCTGCCGACGAAGGCTGGCTCTGGCGAACCAGTTGACGTAGAGGGCTGTGGTTTTCAAGTTTAGCTTAAGTCACCGTTAGGTACAACTTCCCCAAACCGGAGCTCCTAGAACTAAGTTTTAGCGATGGCCGATTTTTGCACATAGCTCTGAAGAACTAGGATCTTCTTGCGAACTGACTTTTAAAATACCGATAAGACATGCAGTCCAACTTCGAAATTTGTATAGTAAAGTGATTCGTAAATCCGGATTTCACTAATTAGGACAAAAGCATACTAATCTCTTCAATTCAGATATCAATTTTTAATTGAATATGTTTTGTTTTGAGTCTTCAACAGAATGTGATTTTTTGCCTGTTAGCTGTTACATCAGGCGGTACAGTTGATTGTTATACCCAATCCTGAACTTGAAACATGCATGCAGTTTACAAATTTATACATTTATCTGCTGTGCATTAGGCTTACATGTCTTGATCTGTTGTGTCTTTGACTTGCACCTGTTTGTGTTTTAGTTTTGGACTTGTCCTAGACATATACACCATGTTGATCTGCTAGCAGAGCGAATTCCATTTATGTAATATTACAGGTTAGGATCTGTTTAGGCATTGATCTATAATTACAGACCTTCTCCCACCTAGCAGCACAAACACAATAAAAAAACATTTTATCTCAAACACAACAAAACCCTGCGAGAAAAACTATACCGTGGGAAGCTATCGGAAGCCCGGTACTTGCCAGAAGTTTCCTTGAAAATAAAGTGACTACCGTAGACGCGACAGGAAGTTAGACAAATTTACAGCACTAGCAAAAGTTCCCCAAAATTTCGTACTCCGATAGTACCGCCCCACACCGAAAATTACCGATTAGATTGACGCTTGTGCTTACAGTAGTTTTAGGCTCAGGTTTAGAATCAGGGTTTAATTTAAGCATTAGTTCCAGCTCCTCCAGCTTAGTTTTAGACCAATGGTTAGGATCAAGTTAAACAGATCAGCCGCCCTACCAAGGGGGCAAGTGGGCTTGTATGATTTACCAGACGGCATCGTCGTCGCGTCAGTTAGCATTTGCTTGCATCCTGGTGGGTCGGACCGTAAATTGCCATGCTACCGTATCTACTCAATAAATTGCGGTCAAAGACCGTAAACGATTTAAACGAACAGAGCTTCCGATAGATGCCGTTGGTATACAGCCAGGTAGATTGATTTTAAAGCCAAGCAAAAGGCGACTACACATCTTGGCGCACCATTTCACCAGCGACACGTGTCGGCATAGACCTTAGCGTCACAGTGCTCGCAGGTACACCAGGCCGACCTGTGCACCTGCAACTGCTCCTCTCCTTCATCGATATACTTTATGCTGGAGGGGGTGTTGGGGTGCACCGTGCCCGGCCAAGCAACCCTCGATGCCTCTTCCAGCACTGCAAGTGGAACGTCGATTGTAGTCGAGCGTCGAATCTGACTGGCAGTTCGACTGCGACCCGAAAAGGAGATCTTCTGTCTGGCAAGTTGGCCGTTGCTGAAAGAATTGTCGACTGTGTGCGACCGGGAAAACGGCAGTTGTTGGGGCAGACAGCCGTTGGGGTGAGACTGCGTCAATCTTCGATCTCTGGGTTGGCCGGACATTGAGGTGTCTGTGCTACTGGTATCCGGTTCGTTGCTTTTTGCCAGCGCCAGTTGCACTACGTCTGAAATGTCGAGCACCAGTCAACTACGTTTGATTGCCCGATTTTTCTGGCAGCCAATTTTGGTAGAAGTTTAGTCAGCAGTAATTGTCGAAAAGGTCAGGAAACAATCAATATTGGCTATGTACGTATTTATGACAATTTAAGCGATTTTATTGCTGAACATTCATGTAACAGAGGTCTGCCCCCCACTCGAAATAGGTCAGATCAGATCCCGCGGATTGGGACCCCGACGATTTTTCCGCCCTCAAGTAATTTTTTGAGTAAATTTAGGCGATTTTTCACAATTTCGGACACAAAAATTGCCTGTAAACAGCACTTTTTAGCTGCATTTAAGCCCAAATAATAGCCATTTTTGGCCGACATATTGCGATTTTTTCAGGGTTTTTAGTGCCCAACCCTCCCTAGAATTTGGGCTCAAACCCCCTCCAGCCGGCGCCAGACCCGCCAACCCCCCTCCCCTTCGGCGGATGACCTGTTAGATGTATGCTCCTGAATAATTAATTTTGAGGACTCTGTTCGTCATACACGTAACAGGTCAGGGGAGGGGAGGCGAGGGGTTTTTCGCCCAGAGGGAAGTCTAAAATTTCAAAAAGCTAGAAAACCCCGGGAAATGCGTTGTTAGCACGTATTTTCAGTAAGGAAAGCAAGCTAAAAATCGCTATTTTCAGTTGCCAAATAGCGTGTTAGAGCTAAAAACAAACAAAAAATGATACAAAGGGATTCAAGAAACACAGATTTCTCTTAAATTTCAGTAGCGAAAACCCCGAATTCGGTTTCCAAAGACTTTTCAAGCGAATTTTAAGCTAAAAGTTAGTGATTTCTGAGTCAGTTTGTTAGTACTGGAGCTACTACTAGTACTTGAATTTTTGGTTAGGGGGTCCCATAGTAAACTGACCCGTTGGGGTAAAGAGGATTAGCCTTTCTAGCTAGGGCGTAACCCCCAAACCACCTAGTTGATGGATACAAACTTGAACCATTTCACCACTAGATGTAGGTACCGAGCAAGAATTTAGGCATAAATTCCGGAGAAGTGCAAGGTTTAGGTTGAGGATGTTATCGGGAAGAGGTTAAACCTCTGCAAATCCTGACTACGCTACTGCTTTGCAATTTACGCCTAGTATGTATGAAAAATTGTATTTTTGGTCAGAAAAATGGCTTGCCATTAGAAATGTTGGGCTGTCAATAAAATCATCCACCGTCCCTAGTAACCCCAACAAAAGCTCACTGAAAAACGAATTCGGAGCGGCACCAGCAGCCGTTGTGGCAGACACCGACCGCCTGACACTTTTATGTCGATCGCTGTAAAGCGGAGAGGGGGCTTTGGACGGTTTGTGGTGTCTCGCTTCCTGTTCAAAAGCAGCGCGCAACCGATCAGTCAATACTGCACACAGTGCATTCCACGCTCGGGCGTGCACAATCGAGCTCGAAGTCTCTCGTCGAGTCATCACCTCGGAGAAGCTCTGCCCGAAATATTCCCAGAATTCCGGCTTAAATCCGCACCGGGCCAGCGGTCCGTGGATTTGCGCCAGACACCTGGCAGTCATCACCGGCTTTTTGGCTGACCGATGGATCGGAAGTTCGATGACCAGGTCGACAAAGTCCAGCAGTTGCTTGGCGTGGTGGTAGACGGCGGTGCCGCGGATTCGCTCCTTGGCGAAATCGCACTCGTTGAAGAGAGAACGGATCTTTCGGTCCTTCTCTACTGTGCGCTCGAATATAGAGACCATTAGTTGGATGGGCTTGTTTTTGTAGCACTGCGCTTTCAGCGACCGCCAGCTGTGACGCAGAGCTGTTCGGTACGTGACCGGAACCCGGTTGAACAGGCCGCTCGGGTCCCCGATCAGTTCCTGAAAGAGGCAGTATTAATTATTTTAGTTAGAAAAATTGCGTTGCCGTTTTCAGCGATTTTCGGCGCCTTCGCTATGCGTTTTTTTAGATTAGAAGCGCAGTTGAAATTGAAACAGAAACTCGACAGATTTACGGGAAATCTTCGTAAAGAACTGAGTTACTAGCAGGTTAATCCCAGATTGAAACGTAAACATCACGGGTTAAAACAGTGAAGCACTTAACGTCATACAAAGTATTGGTTCCATATAAGGTATAGGAGTGTACCAGAGATTTCCGCTTATAAGACCACCATAGTTAGAAGACCCGGGTCTTATAACTGGGTTTCTTTTACGATTATAAGACCTGGGTCTTATAGCAGGTGGTCAGAAAGCAGGGTCTGTCAGGAGGGGGCATTTTCCAGTTATAAGACCCTGGTCTAAGCTCAGACTGGTTTGTTTTCGTGTATACTTTTTACAAGATAACTAATGAATACGGAGTTTTTGAGCTCGTTCAAGAATCGTTTTAAAACCTGCGTAATATTGGTAAAATTCTTGATTTGACAGGTTTAGATAGTTGCTGAAAGCATTGGAGCTTCGAAGAAGACCCAGTCTTATCGGTGGAAAACTCCGGTACATTTACAGTACTTGAGCAATTTCAAATATAGTTTTACAAGTCAAGCGTAAAATTGATCAGGCGTGTCTGAAACAAGTAACAACGATCGTACGTGAAAATCAATTCAACTGTCGGCCAAAAAGCGTTTTTGCAGTGAAATAGGATTTCACAGTTAGAAGATCAGGTCTTATTATAAGTGGAAAACTCCGGTAGGGGTCGGGTACCATATGTGGTACCGGCACCTTACATGGCGTTAAAAAGTGTCTGACTGTAAAATGGAATCAATGGCCTTACCTCAACCGTTTGAAAGGTATAGGATTTAGGCATATGCAGCGTTCTGACGTCAGCCAGCGCCTTTCTGTTGTCGAGAGCAGAGCGACGTTGCTTACGAGCGCCGCACTTTTTCATTTCAATCGGTTCTCTCTGCGTAGAACGTCCCTCCTCCGTTCCCTCTTCATCTTCCTCGTTGACACTAGTCTTTTGTCTGGAGAAAACGGCTTTGACCAGTTTGTTGAATGCCATCCAGCAGGGGATCAAAACTGGCCATGGAGGCAAAACATAGTCTGTGATTCCAACAATTAGAGCGGCCGCCGGCCACTAGCCACGGCCGCGCACCCTGACAACGCGATCCGGTCGCTATTTAGTCTTGATTGATGCATCAATAATTAAAAGCCTAATATGAATATCAGAGAAGAAGCTGTTAGCAGCGAAACTGGAGAATGCCGAGCTAAAACATTGCCGCAATCCAAAGACGTCGTCCGATTACGGCCTTAACTCTCTTCACACTCAATCCGATGCAGCCAGAGTTGAAGGCAAGGCAGAATAACAATAATGTTCATTCAGTCACATAACTCTACGCAAAATATCCACAGGTAGCGTAGCCATGGCAAAATCACCCGAAAGCTAATGCAAGAGAATGAAACATAGGTAGGGGCTTTACTGGCCAGCTAGTCTATCAAGATCGGAACAACTGGACGACCTACGTCGTTCGAGTTTTGATTGACCATGCAATGTGCTCTCCTCTGGGATTGTCAAGAGACACAGCTGAGAACGCGACATGGCTGGCTTGGCCAGGGTGCAGACAGGTCTCAGGAGACAGGCTGAAACGATCAGTGCATTAGCATTATGACACTTTTGAATTGATGCAAGTGAGTGACTGGGACAACTTCTACCAAGTCAATAGCTGGGTGCAGTCCCTAAGGTAAGACCACTGTCCAACCAACCGACTACTCCACTGACCAATCGACCACCCCACCAACTGACTGACCACCAACCAACCGATTGACTGACTGACTGACCACCCCACCAACTGACTGACCGACCACCCCAATGACCGACCGACCAACCAACTGACCACTTCACTACCGAATGACCACCCCATCACCTGACTGACTGACCGACCAACTGAGCAACCACCCCACTGACCAACCAACCGATTACAGTGGTGCCTCGTTAATATGGCCACATCGGAACAAGGCCCAAATGGCCATATTATCGAAATAGCCATATTAACAGATCATAAATCACTATGTTTTCCATTGTAGGCGAAAGAATTGGTACACCAGCTAGCTGGCCATATAATTACCATATTAGCGAGGGCCATATTAACGAGGCACGACTGTACCCCACTGACCAACCGACCACCCCACCACCTGACTGACGACCAACTACACCCACCGACCAAACCACCGACTGACCCCCACAACTGACCAACCGCCCCACTGACCTACCAATCTTCAGACTGACCAATCAACCAATGCACAGACAATGACACACAGACGTGAATAACTATAAAAACTTTACAAACAAAGCCTGGTGCAGTGGCTAAGGTAGGCTAACTGAAGAAATTAATTACCAGCTCTATAATTGCGGGCCTCACTCTCGTAGGCCGCCCGCAACTGGTCAGTGCAAACGGCAATCAAGGCGTTCCAGGCTTTGCAGGCACTGGCAGGACTAAGCGTATCTTTGCGAGTGATTATTTCGGCGAAACTCTCGCCGAACGACTCCCAGAATTCCGGCTTGAAGCCGATCAGACATAGCGGAGCATGCACTTTGCCTGAAAATAGATTAGTTATTTACGAACTACGCAAATGCGCATATGGCGTGCTAGCCGAATGTCACCTGCCAGTCATATATGACACTAGTAGTCTACATTTTGGTCTATTGGCCCTTCTAGCTGATTAGAAAAGATCTGCCTGATTCTACGGAAGCAAGAAGACAGACAGACCTAAAATGGTAACTGGAAGCAGCTCGATATTTTGCCCAGCTAGAAGCACTCGATTATACCCCCAAATTAGCCGCATTTAGCCGCACCTCGGTTAACGGCCAGAACAAGAGGCTGGATGATATTTACGGCCCGCAATTTCAGTAATTTGTGTTTCTTCCGAACAGCTATTGATTGTGCTGCTGCGCGACAGAGGGGACATTTTTTATCGGCTGTCTTTTGTCTCGGCTATCAAGCCTGCGGGAACAAAACAGTGGGAAAACCAATAATGAAGTATGCTGGGGCTTTTGTTTGAGGCACATAAGATTCAGTGGTTGTACCCCGTTCCCAAGATGAAAAAACGTGAACAGTCAGACAGGCAGGCAGTCCGTCAGCTGGATAATACAGTATAGATAAAAAAAATGTCCCATCGCTTTTTCGGCCTTCACTCAAACGTTTCGTTCTCAGTCACTTCTTTACCGATTTGGCTCAAATCTTCAGCAAAAATTAACAACATGGTTGGCTAAATATTCTGCAAGTTTAGTGCCAAAATTCCGACTCATACTGGTTTTATGACCCGAAAACTAGGAATGAGGGTGGTCCACGCAAATTTATTTTTTTTCGGTAATACTAGGAGTACAGTCCTGAAACTTGCAGGAATGATTGATGTTGCTATTGGGCATAACATACTAAGCGGGCAGCCCTGTAGCTCAAAGGGCACTAAAATGGGGGAATTTCAAAAACATGAGTGAAAATCCCATAGTTAAGAAATCTGCACCTTCTAAAATCAAAGCACTGAATCTGTTGTTAATCAACACAGATTGTAGCAGGAAGTTCGACAAATAAATGAACCTGATATTTAAGCTCTGTTCCACACCATAGTAACCGTCCCTGCAGCGTTTTTTGAAAATTGAAAATCTTTAGAATCGTCATTTTGCCGGTTTTACGAAGAAAAATCATATTTCGTCATGTTTTTGAAATTCCCCCATTTTAGTGCCCTTTGAGCTACAGGGCTGCCCGCTTAGTATGTTATGCCCAATAGCAACACCAATCATTCCTGCGAGTTTCAGGACTGTACTCCTAGTATTACCGAAAAAAAATAAATTTGCGTGGACCACCCTCATTCCTAGTTTTCGGGTCATAAAACCAGTATGAGTCGGAATTTTGGCACTAAACTTGCAGAATATTTAGCCAACCATGTTGTTAATTTTTGCTGAAGATTTGAGCCAAATCGGTAAAGAAGTGACTGAGAACGAAACGTTTGAGTGAAGGCCGAAAAAGCGATGGACATTTTTTTTTATCTATACTGTATTTGACCTGATGGTCAGTCGGTCAGCAGATTGCTCAGATGGTTGCACATGTGGAAGGACCAGGAATGGAAAGGGTGCATGGCGAATTCCCTATGGAGGGATTCAAACTTCCAAAATCTCCAACCAACACGCCTAGAAACCGGTCTTTAGCACGGTTTAATTAATAATAAGGTAAAAAACCACATTTTAAGCAGAAAAATTGCGTTTTGCAGCTAAAAACAAGCATAAAATAACAAAAAAGCTAAAAATCACCAAATGCCCTGAATAACAGCACCGGAAGCGCTAAACTCTACTGCAAATGTCGTTCCAAACGCGACCGTTACTTCGGTCGGTCGGTCGGTCGGTCGGTCGGTCGGTCGGTCGGTCGGTCGGTCGGTCGGTCGGTCGGTCGGTCGGTCGGTCGGTCGGTCGGTCGGTCGGTCGGTCGGTCGGTCGGTCGGTCGGTCGGTCGGTCGGTCGGTCGGTCGGTCGGTCGGTCGGTCGGTCGACAGACAAACCATTTCGTACCCATGGCTGTAGTTGTGAACTGGTCAGAGGAAGAAGATCCATCGATGGTTTCATTGATCATATCAAGCAGCGCCTTGGAATGGCGGTGTAGAGTTGTTCCCTTAGATTGAGAGGCAGAAGCATCCATATTCCGGAACATGCGTCGTATTCTGCGATCTCTGTCTAATGTACGGTCGAAAGCGGCAGTTGTTAGCTGTAAGGGCTTGTTCAAATAGGCTTTGTTCTTCAGAACTCGCCAACTCTGACGAACTAGCTGCAGATCGGAAGAGCAAAGTTTGCACAGAACCGAATTGCATTCTTGTGGCGACTGAAATTGTACTTTAATAGCGTTTGTAGGGTAATAATAATGTGTTTATGCTCGCTCTAGCTCTAATAATATCAAATTGAGAGAGCCAAAGGCTTGAGTCATAGTTTTCTTAGCATTCTTCTCTTCGCATTCTTGCAGAAAAAGGATATTTTTCAAGGGATCGCAAAAATATCTTCAACTGGTTTTAGAAGAAAATAGGATAAATTCGCATAAACTACTTTGAATTTATGGAAATACCAGTGTTGTTATGACTATGACTATGATCCGATCCGATGTGCGGGGGGGCTTTTACAGCCCTACGCTAAGACCTTGCGATCCATTGCGCAACCCCCGTGGTTTCGTCATCTCGGACGTTTCCCTTCTATCACTGCCAGCCACTCTAGCCATGCTGTTGGGCGCCAGGTACTAAGAGAGTCCCTGGCGCGTTGACGTCATGGTGATGTCGGCTCCCAACGTCCGCTTGGTCCGCCTCTGGTGCGAGAGAAGCCCCCAGGCGTAGTTGGTTTCCGTGGACAACTCCTGACGTCATTGATCTTTCTCCAAGTTGGCATGCTGTAGGAGCGGCTTCGGTGCTATGGCAGATCCAGTTGGTTCCCATTTTATCTACTCGCTGTAACCAGCTTTCGGTGGCCTGGGTGGAGCTTTATGCCGACGACCAACTCTTTGCGGCAAGAAACTTGCCCCGCCGAGTGGATGAACCACTACAACCGCTAGGGATGCAGGGGCCGCCGTGACTCAGAGGCAGCAAGCTACCCACTGAGCCAACGACGCCGCGACTATGACTATGAGTATGGTTGAGTACAATACCAGAGTAGTCAAATTTGACTACATCGTAGTGAAACCATTTGACTATGACAACCGGTTTGACTACTTTGACTACTTTTTAAAGCGGAACTAAATTGACATTTTCAGCGATTTGTACACTTCAGTCACCAAGTGTCACCTGAAATTGCTGTGTTTGCGTCCGTAAATCGTTAATTTTAAAATATGCAGTTTAATTAGCCGCAAAAAATGAGCTCATGACTCATGAGCGCATGATTTTCTTTTTCTGTTGAAATTTTCGATTGAAAAGCAAAAGATCCTGCACGAAAAAGCCGCAAAAATACAGGGTGTCCCAAAAAAATGACAACATTTCTTTTTGCTGCCATTTTCGCAAATTTTGACCAAATTGTCTGAAATTTGAAACATAAGTGGCAAAAAAGTGGGAATTTTATGTGTTAAAATTTGGTGCATCAGGATTGACCCAGTCCTGAGAAATTCAACAATATATAAAATTGCGAATTTTCAATTAAATGTAGAAACAGCATAAAAAATGGAAACTTTTCTTTTTGCTGTATCTTCTTTAATTTATGTCGGAATTGGATGAAATTTTGAATCTATGCGCAGATATTTTGTAGGTCAAAAGTTCTGGCATTAATCAGTCCATTTCGCTAGTTCTCGGAAACTAAAGAAAATCAGAGTTTTTACTGCAGCAAGATGAAGAACGTGCGAACTCTGAGAACTAAGGAATAAAACACCATCCAGATGACCTCCGTTTGAGTTAATACACTGCTGCAACCGTTTCCCATAAGCATCATAAACATTTCTTAGCATGTTTGTGGTGACAGACTGAATTACGCTTACAGGAGCTTCATTACAGCTAAGTGGCGCGAAAATCAATGTTGTCGTTGTATTGTGATCGGGATTTTTTATGTCAAGAGCTGGGCTGGGTTCATGCGCGAACTTTTGATCTACAAATCAACCCGTTATTCTGCGCATATATTCAAAATTTCATCCAATTCCGATCTAAATTAAAGAAGATACAGCAAAAAGAAAAGTTTCCATTTTGATGCTGTTTCTACATTTAATTGAAATTTCTCAATTTTATATATTGTTGAATTTCTCAGGACTGGCTCAATCCTGATGCACCAAATTTTAACACATAAAATTCCCACTTTTTTGGCACTTATGTTTCAAATTTCAGACAATTTGGTCAAAAATTGCGAAAATGGCAGCAAAAAGAAATGTTGTCATTTTTTTTGGGACACCCTGTAGAACAAAACGCCAAATGAATGTGAAACAAAGAGTTCTCTCATTTCATGTTCTTTGCTACTCAAAGCGTTCTAAGGTATTGTTCTGTGCATACACATACAGTTTGTATTACATTTTACCCTCACAAAAACGCTTGCATTATGCAGAGATTCACTGATTGACACCTGTCATTGTGCAAAATTTTTGAAAATATGTTGTTTGGTGATCTAAAGTTCTTTGAGGTGTAGTAAGTTTGCGAGATATTTTGTTGCGAACAGCGAAAAGTGGCCAAACGCGGTAGTTGTGTAGTACATGACACCCTGAACCTTATGATCGTCGACGCCTGAAAGTAGATATTTTTGTGGCGACGTTCATGGGGTTCAGGGTATCATGTATTGTACTATACTACTGCGGCTGAAAACCCCCGCCGCATAGAAGAAAAAGTAGTCATAGACAAACCGTTTGACTATCTGGTTTTCGTTTGACTACGTATTTGTGGTCATGGAGGTAGTCAAACTTTGACTTTGACTACCTGTCCATTTGACTGCGATATCGGAAAAGTATATTAATTAACTATGACTTTGACGTTGACTAGTAGTCATAACAACACTAGGTAATACAGAGTTGTTTTCAAGCGCTTCCAACTTTCAAGGCCAACTTCCAGGTCAGAAGCTCAGGAGGACTTCCCTTCGATTTTTCTGGAGCACAATTTTTCGGCCAATTTTTTAATTTTTTTACAATTGTAGGTAGGAAAATTGCTAAAATTGCTTGTAATAGCTGTGTCCCGTATTAGCAGTTTTCTTTGCGATTAATAGTACTCAAACCTCCCCAATTTGGGCTCAATACCCCTTGACCGGACTCAAACGTCACAACCGCCTATGTCGGATGACCTGTACATACTGTAGGTACGTATACAGTATACATATACCATTGCGAATGCCAAGAAGTATTCTCTTTTCTTCGCACAAGCATTGGAGTTTAAAACAAGTGAAACCGCGTGCCCTCTTTATGAGAGACCACAGAATCGAAAAGAACCTGAATTAGAGCCCAGAACTTTTGAGAATTTAGACTCCAAACTAGATACCTATAGCCAAAGCGCCTATTTTTAACACTATAACTAAACTGAATGTTACTAAACTCATAACTAAGTAACTCGATTTTTTACTTAGTAATTTTCTGAAAATGAGTTTAGTTTGAGTTGAATTTAGTTAAGCGAAATCTGAGTTTAGTTAGTAAAAGTTAGTAACTAACTAAGTAACTAATGATTTTACTTAGTAAATAACTAACTAAATTCAACCGGCACAACACTGCTTGAGATAGTAGTGACACTGAACCATCATGTCATTGTAGCTAACGGATATCGCATAGAATTCATCTTCAATTTTCTCTTTTTGTCTATTTGTGGACGTAGGCAATTTCTTCGACTGAACGCTTCCATTGAGCTATTCGAGTCTCTTACGAAACTGCAGCACATTCATTCAATCATGATGGAAGCAGTTTTAGTAAAAACTTGGTATCTAGTTTAGGTAGACAAGACTAGATTCAATAGTAAAATTGACGACATACCGCTGACTCAGCACTGTCGCTGCGTGAAAGCGCCATTCCGGCCGGACTGGAGCGACATCGGGATCGGAAAATTCCTTCTCTCACCTCATTCTCCGTGGACTTCGACTGGCCGAAGCGGTGTTGGAGGCGTTTACTATCCACTTTTCGGCGCGCCATCGTGTTTTTCGAAGCGTGCTTTTCAATTAGCCGCTGATATTATATCGGGTGTAAGCGACAGAGAACACAGGGAGGCCGCTCAACGGGCGATCGTTAATTATTGCCGTCGACCCGGCCCTCTATAAAAGGCCATAGATGGGCTTAATTTAATAAATCGAAAGTCCCGGCCTTATTTACGACTGGGCCTGGCCCGAAGCGCCGCTTTTTGCAGCATTTCGCTTAATCTTCCAAACGATCACGTTCCATTCTTGCGCAATTTGTACCAGTTGTATCAACGCTGGGTGGCCGGGGCGGTTGAAAGAAAATCGCATTAGTTGGAAAGCTGTTTATGGATCGGATTAATAACTGATTATTGAGCTCGTTAGGGCTTGATTGAATGAGATTGTGCGTTGGTAATTGAATGCATACGTAACGTACAGTACAGTAGTGCTTATACTGTAAGCAGAATCACCTGCGCTAACCTGCGCTAATCCAAGGTTTTCAAAGGGGCCGTGCAAAAATGACGTAATCGATTTTTGGCCATTTTCGACCCCCCTCCCCCTTGTCATCGGTTGTCATCATTTTCCAAACCCCCTTTAAAAGCGAAAAAATGACGTCACTTTTTCCCAGCCCCCAATTTCCAAAAATGCCTGCATTCAAATGAGCAAGTTTTGTTTGGGACAATATTTTTTAGATTCTTCTGCATATTTTCCCGCATTTAGAAACAGTATGTTTTTAGAAGATTTTTTCGTTATTTTTAAGAAAATAAAAGAAAAAATTCGAAAATCCACTAATTTATCACAATTCAGTGAAAAACCATCGACACACTGTTTATTATGAACTGCATGTACTGAAAACAGTAGGTATCGAAGTAAGGTAAGTGTAGTGTAGGTGGATACACTTTTTTTTGGTGAGATAGAAAGAAAAAACCTGTCAAAAATAAGAGAAACGAAAAAATTCTTTACTAAAGGTATCGAAAATCAGAGCCCTGCACGGGGTGTCTCTTTTCACGGCCTGGCCTAATATCAAATTTGGAGTCCGTTCGGGTGTCATTTTGCGTCGGATGGCTCGACCCGTTCCCGGAAAGCTAAAATCGCCAAAAAATCTTGCAAAATCACTTGTGCGAGAACTATGTACAGTACAGTACGTAGAAAAGAAACATTTCTAATGAAGCAACAAACATAAACGTAAAACAGATTTAAAGAAAAGCTTGTTTTGGCTAAACTACAACCTAGATATTAAAATATAACCCAATCCATCCCGAGCAGGCTCCAATCGGAACAACCCAGCCAAAATTCTCTGCCGGGCGGCCTGTGCGGTGCTCTAATGACGACCAGAATGCATTTTAAATGCGTTTTTAAAAGTTTAATTTTTCAAAATTTTCTCGCCCTTGTCGGTCAGAATCCCAACCAAACCAGGGCTCCTCATACAACTGAAACTAGTAATTTTAAGCGAAGAATGCTTTTCAAATGCATTTCTGAAGGCAAATTCCTCAAAATTCTCCTACAGCCGTATGTATGAGACAAAAGTGACGTCATCATTGGCCGAACCCCCCTCCCAGTAATCGATTACGTCATTTTTGCACAGCCCCAAAGTGGGAGTGTAAATTTTTGAAAGTGGCTGCTTGGGCAAGCAACTTGCATAGTCTTGAAAAACGCATCGAAAACGGAAAACTGTACTATACAATGTACATAAGTAACCTTGTCATTGAATTGAAAGGAAAAGATACCGAAAGCAGACACTCACGCACTGCTTGCATGCTGCCATAAAGGTTCAGCAATAGTTAGGCTTGAGTAAGTAAAATAAGTAAAATATTTTTTATTAAGTATAATTTACAAATTGAAATTATAATTAACTATTCTTCTTTTCGTAGAAATTTAATTTAATTACAATTTACTTGGCATATAATTTACTGGTATTAGTAAATTTCTAAAAAATACAATTAAAATTATAATTATAATTTACTTATCAACAGTACGATACAGGTATCACCATTATCGCGTCTTTAAAGGCTCGCTGTTTACGCTGTGTACAAATATACAATGGTACTACTGCAACAGCTATGAAAATAGACGAATCACAAAAGTTGACAATTTGAAAACATCTCATTCATGCAAATACGCCATAGCAGTGGAAGCGCGTCGGAAGCGGGGTTCAGGTTCGGGTGACTTCTCTCGGTAAACAGTTGAGCTGGCTCGTCGAGTGCGCGGTTCGTCTGCCTCTGGCTGTAGACGGGAATGAGCCGAGGCCGGCCGACTCATCTGTGGATACAATTTCAGACTATTCTGATCAGCTGAAAGGTACCTAGGTAGGTAGGAAAGAAGCAAAAGCGAAAGTATATCTACCGGAAAACTTCTAATAAACGCGCACGCTCCAATAGTAGCGCCCTTCTAATAATTGCGCTCCCACGCGCACTACTATCAACGCTTTGTACGTGTTTCCAATGTAGAATACTGTGCCTTGAGAGAATTTTCTTTGATTAAGCTCATACATGTAACAGGGGGGTCTGCCCCCACCCGACTTAGGCCAGACCCCCCCCCCCCCGAGACGATTTCACCGACCCCCCCTCCGATTTTTCTGGCAAGTAAATTTTTGAGCAAATTTTTGCAATTTTTTTACAATTTCACACACAAAAATTGCCAAAATCGCCTGCAAAACAGCACTTAATAGCTGTATTTCAGCCCAAATTAGCGATTTTTGGCAATTTTAAGCAAAAAAATGCGATTTTTTCGATTTTTGAGCGTTTTTTAGTGCCCACCCCCCTACCCCAAAATTTTGGCTCAGACCCCCCGGCCGGCGCCAGACCCCCAACCCCCCTCCCCCCATCGGCGGATGACCTGTTACATGTATGATTAAGCTTGCAAACGCTAGTCAGACTAAAACTCATATAAAGATTGCTTGTGTTTAAGACAAAAATAGCCTGTATTTTCAGAATGCTTGAGATGGCCAATGTATGTAGCATTGAAATAATTAACCCCCTTCAACACACCGGTGTTTCTAATTGTCGGGAAGTCGCGCGCTTCCCGACAGCTGTCGGGAAGATAAATTTTTCAGCTCCCGATTTTTTTGTTGTCGGGAAAGTTTTTGGCATAACAGCTTACTGACAGAAAACACTTCACAATAGCAATTTTTTGAGCTTACCGATTGTTTTTGGTAATTCCCAACAATTTAGGAAAATTTCCAGAAGCTTATCGGAAAGCTTCTAATAAAAAAACAAAAAATAGCCAAAAAAGAGAGACTGTCGGACAACAGTTTCGTTGTCGGGAACCAGGTTCCCGATAGTTGTTCGTTGTTGGGAAGCGCGTTTCTAAGAATTACGCCAAAACGCCAAATGGCGTAGGTATGTTGCATTGGGTTAACTTATAATAGCGCCCCCAAAGGCAATGACGAAAAATAATAGCGCACCGCTATTAGTAGAAGTTTTACGGTAAATAGTTTTCTAACCGGACAAAGTTTCTGTCAGTAAGAACTGTCGATGCTCTTTCTGGTGAGCAGTTTTGAAGGCATCCACCACAAGAGAAATCAGATGATTCCACGGTCGCACGGCCACCGTGCCTACGATTTCTCGCTTTGCGATCGTAGACACGAAACATTCGCCGAACGATTCCCACATCTCCGGCTTGAAACCCTGCCCGGCCAGGTGGCCGTGCTGCTTGCCTGAAAGAGGTAAAAGTGTATAAATCATTTAAAGGTGGGTTTATACTTCGTCCGCGCGGACAAAACGGACACAAGCGGACAGGTTGTCCGCGCAGCAGTTTATACTTTGGCGGAGCGGACACGAGTGTCCGCCAGACAGTTTATACTTTGTCCGCGCGGACATGCCCGCGCGGACACAAAATCGGTGTCAGCGCGTGTCCGCTTCTGTCCGCCGAGCGAGTTGAAAAATTTCAACTGACACTTTGTCCGCGTCGCTATTACGGCTGTTTGAGCTTGTATATTGCAAGTCTGAGTTCACAATTTTATCACGTTTGATGCTGCGGTTGCGGAGCTGTTAGGATTACGTCAAATCAAGAGAAAACAACAAAAAAGAGACGGTGTAAGAACATTGTACGTACTGTATGTTTTGCCTACCGATCAAACTGAAATCATGGCAAGTTTCTGAAGCGGCTGCACCAAATTGAAATTGTAAAAGCTTCGAACCCGTTCTCTGACTGTCGCAGACAACTTTGATAGCCTGAGCCGCATTGAAAACGTGATTACTGACAGTTTGGTAGCAGACATGGGCTAGAATTTCGGCTGAGGGGAGGTAGAATTTTCAATTCCTGAGTGGGGTAGGAGCGCCTGAAGGAGGCTGAGGGCGTGGTAAGCCAAAAAGTCCGATTTTTTGGCTAAAAATCCTCAATAAATCTAATCTCCAATTTGGGTTCAAATACTGCTAAAATTGCTGTTTTACAGCGGATTTTAGCAATTTTAGTGTCTAAAACTCTAAAAAAATTAAGAATCTTAGAAATCAACTCCAAGAAAAATTGGAAGGGGGTCGGAAAAATGGTCTCGGAGGAGGGTCCCCGATCAAGGGGTCTCGGACCTAAGTCGGGTGGGATGCACACACTGGGACTCCTTGGTATTCTAAAAAGAGTCGCCGAACTGACAATTGCTACTAACCAAAAAATGTCGAGAAAGTTCTGCAAATTTGGTTTCCGAAAATACAGTATGTCACCAAAGTTTGGGTGTGCGAGTGGCCGAGCAGGTATGCGCTGGCTGGCAACTGTTAAGAGCGATCGACGATTGAGGGGGTGGTACTAATACGCATCGGCTCGGCAGGTTATGGGGTATGGCCACCCAGACCGATATATGTACGTACTACATACATACTTGCTACGTGACACATTGACTAGTGTTTCCGATCAAATTAAAATTAAATAACAAAATTAAATTGTTTTGGCCAAAATCACCAAATAAATAGCAATTTAATAGCAAATTAAATTTCTCGCGATGACTGTTGTGCAGAACCCTATTCAAATACTACCGTGTTCGCGCTCGTCGGCCATGCAGGGAGAGCGGAGTGTTCGCGTCGGGACTCGTTCGCTGGCAGCTGGCAGGCAAACCAACATGGCCTCACAGACCGGCCAATAAGAACCGAGGAACGAGGAGGAGGCGCGCAGCTGATTGGTCGGGGGCGGAGTCTCGGAAGGCAAGAAGGTCGGTGATAGGGTGATCGTGATCCAAGATGGCGCTCTCTTAACTCATTTTCTCCAACTCACCCTGTATTTTATTCTTTGAATCTGTAAGACTAGTGTGCGGCTGTCTAGTAAAGACTTGTCTGTTGGACTGGATTCACAGCTCAAGCAAAGCCCGCCTAGCTGCCTCAGCGCGACTACGAGGAGCGAGAACAAATCTCCTGCAGTGAGTGCCTCGTCCTGTCGACCGCCTGTAGCGTGGTAACTTGTCGCCTTTTCACGGGTAGTCACTTAGTGCGAAATTGATACTTTTTGCCTACTCTTCTCGGCTCTCTACCGGCTGACTTGATCAACGGAGAGGGCGTCGACCTACGCTATTTTCTTTTCTCACTACCTTCTCTTCGGCAACACGTTTTATTTCAACTTTCAACAAAATCACCAAATTCAACTTTTTATCAAAAACCACCTCTTCTTCACCTGCCGCAGCGTCCACCGTCCAGCCCAGCTTTATTCTGTCTAACCTCAGGAACCACCAACAGTAGGGGTTATGACAGAATTGGAGGTTCAACACCAAGATTAGGGAAGATCGCTAATTTACTATTTCAAGATGGAGTGCGAGCGTGGGAGGACGCAGTTCCGCGGACCTGCCAGAGCAAGGACGCGAGGAAGAGGAGCTCCCCGTGCGAGCAGAGGAGGACCGGCCAGTCGTGGAGCCGGCAGAGGACTGCTGGCCCAAACTCGCCGAGACAACTTGGCCGCAGCCAGTCAACTTGATCAGCAGGAGCACGGAGGAGCAACGAGTATGGGTAACTTACCTACGGGACAGCTAGCCGCCGTGCTGACTACTACTATGGCTACGTCAGACGGAGCGGCAGCATTTTCTGCAGAGCCGGCTGGCGCCTGTTTGGGGTCCGCGGGAGCGGATGACGTTCCCCGAACAGGTAGCAACGGGTCGGCACCGACTACGACTTCCAGTCAGCCGCAGGCAAAGAAGAGGCGCCATCCGCGACACCTCCTCATCCGCAGGAGCAGCGAGAATGGCTACGGACCTCAGCGGCAGCCGGACAGAGCCACCACTCAGGAGAGTGGACAGGCCGCCGGCATGTACGGACGACGCACTCAACAGCAGCAACAAAGCAGCTACGAGTCGGCTTTTCCACCAGGTACGGGCCCCACTCAGGAGGGTGTACAGGCCTCTGGTGTTCGAGGACGGCCGGCTCATACCTACGACTACGAGTCTGCGTACCCGCCGGACACTGGCCCCACTCAGGAGGGTGTGCAGGCCTCTGGTGTTCGGGGACGGCCGGCTCATACCTACGACTACGAGTCTACGTACCCGCCGGACACTGGCCCCACTCAGGAGGGTGTGCAGGCCTCTGGTGTTCGCGGACGTCAGGCTCACCCCTACGACTCTGAGTCTACGTACCGGCCAGGCACTGACCCCACTCGGGAGAGTGTGCAGGTTTTTGGTGCCTACGCCGGACCGACGCACCAACACAACTACGCGGCAGTCTCTACCAGGCCTGGTGGGGAAACGACGCAGTACAGACAGGCCCGGTACGGTTCTACGTGCCAGGAGGACGACGCAGTCGCTGAGTCGGTCGTGCGTCATTTTCATCAGAATGACCGCAGGTACGAAAACAAACAACGGCTGACGGGGGAGCGACGCAGTCAGTCAACTGCCAACATCTACAACGCTGGTGTTGGGTCGCCGGCTAGAGCGGCCCCCACCGGTCGGGAAGCAACTACCTCCGTAGAGGAGCTGAAGTACACACAGGAGCTGCACCAGACTTTAACGCCGTTGCCGGTGGCGCCCCACGCGCCTCTTTTGAGAGAACTTCTACAGGAAACCGGCAATGCTAGCGAGGAGGAAACGCCGGCTCTCTCGGACGAAACACAGACGGCAGCTCGCGCCAGACAGCTGCCCGGTAACTTATTTCACCCACGTCAGATGCGTTTCCCGCCCGGTATGTTGTACAGAGCACCGCCTGGGCCTGGTTTTCGGGGACACATCTACGACCCTACCAGACCTCCACCGGCCGGCAAACCCAGACCTCGACCGCGTTCAGCCAGTGCTCGGCCGAGAGGGAGAGCTGTGTCGGCAACGGCTGGCAGTCGCAGACCCCGGCTGGACCCTTACGGTTGGCCAGAGGGGGAGTACCAGCCTGACCGGCGGGACCATCTCTATGCGTGCGCTTTTGGACCGGAGGAAGGGACAGGCTACACCTACACTCGCTCTCTGACGCGTTCGCCGCCTCCGGATGTGTGGAGTGGACCGATAGGGCTGCACCCTGCTCGAACGGTGTCAGCATTCACTGTACATAGACGCACTCAGTCACCATCACCACATCTCACGGTCACGGTGACCAACACGGAATCTCAGCTTCAGGGAGCACCCAGGGAACAACGAGCAACTACGGGTACGTGCTGGAGCGAAACCACCATCCTGGCGGAGGGCGAGCAACATACGGACCACCTCTACACACAACCGCCGGGTATGCGAGGGACTTCGCCGACGCAGAGGAGAACACCGGTGACAGTTACGGTTACGAATACGGGTAGAAGGACGGCTGTGAAACAGAAGCGCCCGGAGAAATCCGCGGTGTTTCTTCCCTACGCAACGGAGAAGGGTCGTGGACAACGAACTCGCTCTGCGGCCGGCAGTGACCGACCGCCGGAACCACCCCGGTCAGGCAGAGCTACGCCCGACTCTGTCCGCTCTCACTCTACGGCGGCGGATAGTCAGAACCAGACGGTGCGAGAGGACCCGGTGTCAGACACTGTGATTTGGAAGACCATCCAGGACAGAGTGCAGAAGGAAATTCTACAGGAGTCCCCTCGCACCCGCCGACAGGGAGGCAACAACAGAGGCCCGGCCGCTTCCTACACAGAATGCGAGCGGTTGGAGAGAGAGGAGGCTCAGGCCCGAGAGGAGGCAGAAAGGATTTCGGCGGTTGCTAATCGAGTATCACAGGCTGTGAAACAGGACGTGCAACACCTGGTGGAGCGCACAGTTGAACAACGAACGCAGGACCTTCGCCGCCGAGCCGAGGATGAACGGCGGAAAATTGGCGAGTGTTGGGACGGAATGCGTGCGCGACAAGCGGAGATTCTCGAGCAGATTCAGGAGTCCCGGGAGATCGAGCGGAGAACTCGAGAAATCAGTCAACGCGCCGGGGAACAGCGAGGTTCGCCCGCCCGGCGACCACGGCCGAACAACGGAGGAGAGGCAGGAACGGCAACTTGCTCTTTACCTGCTAACGTCGACCCGGAGGAGGAGTCGGACGAAGGCAGTTTGTCTGTATATATGGAAGAAGCAGCACCTCCTCGTACTCACGAGGTGGTGGGACAGGGAGCTCAGAAGGCAGGTAGCGTACCTCAGGAGAGACCGCGAGCGGATTTCTCGAATGCCCCTGGCATTCCGATCAACATGGATGCCGGCACCTACCGTCCTCCTCGCTACGAGTCGGACGAAAACGGAGAGCCAGTCTACCACCGGCCCTGGGCGCCGCAGGAACCACGAGACTTGCGGTGGCAGTTTCGAGGAGTGGCGCCAGAGGAGGAACCGCAGGACCAGCCACAGGAAGGAGTTCCAGAATGGTACCGACGGGTCAATTTCGTCGGACCAGTTGGACAGGTCGCTGCACCGGACCCCGTTCAGGAGCGAGAGGAGCGGGGCCAGAACAACTTTCACAGAAGACCTCGCCGACGGGAGGAAGCGGCCGCCATCTTGGAAAGAGCAGTCGGTAGAGACGTTGAACAGCGAGCAAGGGAAGACCATCGAGCAGTGATGTGGCACTACGCGGTGCAGGCCAGTCAGCGTGAACCCATCACCCGCTTCCAACGCGCGGATCTCCAGATAGCGTCCGAGGACCAGGCATTGCTAGATTGGAACGAGACCACTAATCTTCGACAGTGGCTCGGACCTAACGAACCGGAGCAACCACCGACGGCTAGAGAGTGGCTGATGGCTCAGTTTCACAGACCGCTGCCGGTCCGAGGCGATTTCCTGCCGAGCAACGCTGACTTGTACCCAGGTCGCCTCCGCCGGTGGCGAGAGGGCCAAACCGACAGGATGGGCGACCCAACGCCACGATCACAGACGGCCCCGGTGGAAACACGAGTGGAGCAGGCGCTGGAGATTGAGGGTCTCAACCACTGGGAAGATCCGGCTCGCGCCCGTGCAGCGGCACGCGAAGAAATCAGCTCCTACCACCCAGCGCCTTCGGCCTGGCGTGTGGCTACTCGCGTACACGAGATGTCGCCTTACCACGAGCGGCCCGACTACTTGAGTGAGTACCCGGAGGCGGAACTAGCTACATCGTACGAAGTAACACCACCTGTTTCTCAGGTATCGACTTCCGCGAGACGCAATCGCAGGACGGCGGTGAGTACGCAGCCCGCAGCCGGTTCTACTGGCCAGAACGTCGCGACCTCTACAGCTTCGGCTACCAGAGCGACGACGATCCAGACGAGCCGAAATCAGACTAGAAGGCCAAGGGAAACTAGTATGGCCACTGGCATAACCAACCCCGGTCGAACTGAACGACCTGGACCGCCCGCTACTACAGCGGAGGATATCCATCAGATGGCACCAGGAGATGGAATGCGTCTTCGAAACTGCGAAGCCCAGCTGGCAGAACAGGAGCTGGAACTTCAGAGGTATCGGCGGTATCTTCACCGAATTCATCGGACCGACCCTCGTTGGGACCCGACACCGTCTCGGTCGATCAGTCCAGAAGGAAGAGAATTACCTACCGAGGTGCCTCCTACTATGGCCAGTCAGCCTGTCCGACGCCCTCTACGTCCAGGGGACGTTCAAATCCTGTCTCGGCCGGCCTCTGAGGAAGCCGCCCCGGGTCGACCACGACCGCCGCAGGACCGGCTCAATCAAGGGATGCGCGCACGAGAGACAGAGGAAACTCTGTCGCGAGACTACGACCTGAACCGCCGGAGCAGACAGCTGGAACAGGCACTGACTCGGGCCGAAGAAGCACTACGCACCCAGTCACTTCACTACACCTCCCATGAGTTGGAAGCGCTACGTGATACCTACCTCCATCAGGTGCGACAGGCGGCCAGGGACACCGGACAGGGCGAGGACCGAGCGGAGGAACGAATTCGCGAATTAACCACCGCAGGACTACAACATCTGCAACAAACCGCCAACTTGCAGAATCTCCGAACCGGAGGAAACGCTGCTGCCAGAGGAGTGGCGGCCCGGGACAGCCGCGTTGTATCAGGGTACGTAGAGGCCCAGGATGACATAGCGGAGCGTCAGCAACTAATGGCCAACCTGTTGAACCGAGCCGAGGACACTCTACACAACATCGAGCTTCGGGCAGCCGACCAGCGCAGGGAACCTTTTTATCTACGTTCCTTGAAGCTGCCAAAATTCGACCAGGATGTGGAGGACGTTCGGCAATTCCTCAACGATCTGGAGGAATACTTCGTTTTCGCCAAAGTAGTGGAGGACGAGGCGAAAGTGGCCCTGGTCAAAAGTGCAGTGCCTAAGGCCATGCGCGCTGCAATAGACACTGTGCCGCTGACTGAGCGGGGGACGTACGCTCAAGTACGAACACTGCTGGTCGATCGATTCCTGCCCCGGGAGAGAGCACTGGAAGTGAAGACCGAGTTGCTACGAACTACGCAAGGCAACCTCTCCCTGGACGAGTACTGCAAGGAGATTGAGCGCAAATCTTTGCGCCTTCACTACACCGAGCCGGGAGGGAATCTCACTGAGTGGCAGCTGTTGATGTTCTTCCAAGGACTGACCCCAGATCTACGTCAGAAAGCCAGGGAACACAACGTAGAACAACATTGCTTCAACCTGGCCGACGCCCGCCGAGCGATGCAGCGCTTTGAGCCCATCGAAACGGATCGAGCTGTTAGACCACCGCGGGCCGAACCTCCCAGACGTGCTCCGCCTAGAACTCAGCCTTTGAATCGGGCCCCGGCCCGACCAGCACGAGCTCCAGAGTCCGCAGGCGCGAATCCGCCTCCTGATATCCGCCGGAGACCACCGGAAGGATACACGCGCGGAGGAGTGAAGACGCTGCCAAAAACTCAGACGTGGACTCGAGAAGCATGGGCTAAGTGGGTTAAGAAGAACCCACCAGACAGGGACAAGGCAGTGAACGACGCTGCCTACGAAAGAGCCATGGACGTTTACCGAGGAAGGGTCAACTTAGTGGAAGGCAGCATCGACGGAGAAGAACTCGAGGAGTTTGAGGATCTTCAACCGGATGACGGCTCGGACTTAGAGGACGAAGAGACGGAAGTGGGGGTAGTCGAAATTAACCCCGTTCGACCAACGGAGCTGAAACCTGCCAACCCTACACTCAAACAGCCGGAGGCAATCCCTCTACGATTGCTAAAAGTAAACATCGGACCGGAGGAAGTGCCTGCCCTCATCGACACCGGCGCAGTGACTAATTTGTGCGGAAGAGAAGGACTCCGTGCTATCCTGAAGGAAGGAAAAACTCGAGGAGTCAAAACCACCTTGCACGGAGCCCGCGCAGTGTGGTTGAAAGGATTCACTGGAGGAGGAAGGGAGAGTCGACACGTGGTGGACACTACTCTCTCGTATCAAGGCCACCAGGCTAAGATGCGATTCGTGGTCGACATGAAATGCCCCTACCCCCTGCTGGTAGGGCTGCCAGGAATCAAAGTTTTTCCACATCTACTAGTAACGCTGCTCTCCCAGCTAGTGGAAGGACAACCGCTGCCGGAAATCGGTCCGGCTCCTGCAGAGAAGACCGAGGAAATGTCCGAGACGGCCCAGCCGTGTACACCTGCTGGGGAAGGAGATTCTACCCCGGTGTTGAACATCTCCAACTGCACTACTCCAGAGGGAGCCGTCCCTGTGCACATGGTATCGGCACGGGAAATCCAACCAAATTGCGTGGAAACGGTCACTGGCAGAGCCCCGGGAGTGACGTTGGATGAGAAACACTACTATTTCATCCCTGCCCCGGAGACGGAAGTCGAGGTGAAGGTGCAGTATCGGACGGAGCATTACACTGACCAGTCAATACTGGTCACAGTGGCTAACCAAACGGACAGCGTCATCACTGTGGACGCCGGGACGGAAATCGGCAAACTGGTAGAGCATGCTACACCCAAGGACGCTGCAGCAGAGGAGAGTCGCCAGAGAGCGGGAGCCACGGTACAACAAATAATTGCTGCAGTTGACGAACCACGGCCGCCGATATCAGGGACAGCTCATCCCCTGGGCAGTTTGACCGCCGAGGAGGTAGAAGCGGTAGAGGCAGCTATCACTCGTATTGTCACTGAGCCGGAAGAACGGAAATTGACCATGGCCGGCCTACTCCCGTTCGATGATCTGCCCCCGCAGATACGACGGGACTTACTCACTTTTCTGCTAGAACGGAACGAGGCATTCAGTCTCACGGAGGACGAAATTGGTGACTGCCAAGTAGCCTACATGGAAATCGACACCGGAGAAGAGAGACCGGTCAGACAAGCACTGCGACGGCTGCCCTTCCATGTTAGACCGAAGGTGGAGGCGAAAATCGCAGAATGGCTCGAAGCCGGCATCATTCGTCCATCACACAGTCCATGGGCGTCTCCAATTGTGCCGGTAATCAAGAAGAACGGAGATCTCCGATTGTGCGTGGATTTCCGAGAGCTCAACAAGGTGACCAAAAAGAACAGGTTTCCTCTTCCCCGGATCGACGATTTGTTGGACGCTATCGGGCAGGTGAAACCCACCTGTTTCTCAACTCTGGACATCCGCTCTGGATTCACCAACCTCCACATGCACCCTGATAGCGTAGAGAAGACGGCGTTCATCACCCACAAAGGACTCTACGAGTTCGAACGGGTACCTTTTGGCCTGTGCAACGCTCCCTCCTTTTACCAGGAGGTAGCCCAACGCATCCTCGGACACATCGACCCTACTCGAGTGTTCACCTACTTAGATGACGTGTTAATCATCTCGGCCACCTTGGAGGAACACAAAGGATTGATGGACCAGGTGTTCCGGGCACTCCAGCGAGCGGGATTCCTAATTAACTTGACCAAATGCAACTTTGCTCGGCCACACGTGCTGTTTCTGGGCTTCCAGATCAGTGCCGACGGGATACGAACGGACCCGGAGAAGATCGAGAAAGTGAAGAACTGGCCCAGGCCGACCAATTTGAAGACGTTGAGGAGCTTTATCGGTTTTTGTAGCTACTACCGCCGATTTATCAAGGGATTCGCGCAGATGGCTGCTCCCCTACATGCGTTGGTCAAAAAGGAGACAACTTGGTCCTGGGGCGACTCGCAGGAGACCGCTTTTCTTACGTTGATTCAACACCTAATCAACACGCCGGTGCTCAACTACCCTGACTTCTCGAAGCCGTTCATCATCGAGTCGGACGCGTCAGGGATCGCCATCGCCGCCATCTTGGCCCAGGAGAACGAGAAGAAGCAGCGACACCCTGTGGCCTACGCCAGTCGCAGTCTCCGCCCGAACGAGCTAAACTACAGCGCTACGGACCGCGAGTGTTTGGCGCTGGTATACGGTATCCAGCAGTTTCGGGTGTACATCTTCAACCACCAAGTAACTTTAATCACTGATCACAACGCGTTACGATATTTACAGGAGAAACAACTAGTACAACGGCTGGCCCGTTGGGCTTTACAAATCCAGGAAATCATGCCCAACATTGTCTATCGTCCAGGACGGGTCAACCACGGAGCCGACGCCTTGTCGAGGATGCCTCACGACAAACTGGAGGAGCGAAACCTTCACGGCATCTCGGACGTGAATCTTTCGGAGGGGAGACCATACGCGGAATTGGTCACGCAGCGGGTGCCGTACGACGACATGCTGGTGATGAAGGTTCACCTGGACATGCCGGTCAGCCGGCCTCTTTGGAAACACCTCACCGACAGCGGGCTGGATTTGTTACCGCCACTCGACCAGCCTGCGGTAATGAACGCCTGCGTGATGGGCACCATGGGACACTTTCGCGACCGGATTCATGCATTACCGGTCTTGCCGATGATGCAGGTGCCAACCAGACAGGATATCGAGCAGCTTGCCGCCATGCATCAAAAACAGGACCCGAAATGGTCGGCAATGATCACCTACAAAAACACGGGTGAATTGCCGGCGGATTTGGAACTTTCTAAGTGGATTCAACGTTACCAGGAGGAGTACGTTGTCACGGGCGAATTGCTTTGGCACGTACACACCGTTCCGGCAGCACCGGGCACCAACCCGGCGGACCAACTTCAGCGATTGCAGCTCTGCATCCCGCTGCCTCTTCGGCCCCGTCTGTTGTACGATCACCACGGGGCACGGACGTCAGGACACTTCGGCATCAGTAAGACCTACAACAGGATGAAGCGGCTGTATTATTGGCCGCAAATGCGACAGGACATCGCTCAACAGGTGCACGGTTGCCTGCTGTGTGCTACTCGGCGTGGCCAGTCGCCCACGGAGAACCCCCCGATGGGGATGATGCCTCTTCCAGTGGAGCCGTTTCAACGACTCTACATGGACACACTCAAACTCAACCTCACCGCCACTGGATACACCTACGTCCTGGTGGTGATGGATGCTTACACCAAATTCGTAGTGGCGCAGCCGTTGCGAGACCGTAGGGGTCATACGGTTGCACGAGCGCTGCTGGACCGAGTCTTTACGATTTTCGGTCCCCCGAAGGAGATTGTCTCGGATAACGGAACGGAGTTCAAAAATCGATCGGTTCACCGCCTGTTGGAGATGTACGACGTGCGACACCGATGGGCTTTGCCCTACTCTCCACGGACTGGAGGACTGGTGGAGAAAATGAACTCCACACTAGCCAACATGCTGTCGCGATTGGTGAACAAGGAGGCGGACGACTGGGACCTCAACTTGTCCACAGTAGTCTACGCCTACAATGCCACACCCCAGTCGGCCACGCAGTTGCCGCCTGCGGAGATGGTATTTCTACGGCGTCTGCATCTGCCCAGCTCAGTGCCTGGGGCCCACCTGACCGGAGATCGAATGGTGGACGGCCCCACCGACGAGGATCGACGACAGACTTGGCAGCGTGATCGGCACTTGCTGGAGGACAACTTACGACGCGCCCAATTGACCAACCAGGAGCGATTCAACCAACGATGGGGCGCTAAGGAGACGAAAATCCGGCCGGGCGACAAGGTGATGCGGTACGACCCTGGAGTACGGACGATGAAGCTGGCCATGCAGTACACCGGCCCCTATCAGGTGGTCGAGCTCCAGGGACACCAGGCGGTCATCGTACCGATCGGAGGGAGAGACAACACTCCTCGACGGGTACACCTGCAACATCTGTCGCGCTGCTACCCGGAATTGGAAGGACCGAGTTTCCTGGGACGAAAGGGAGCGGAACAGCTGCAGGCTCCGGCCCCGGAGCTTCCTGCCCTTCCAGAGGAGCAAGAGGAGGCTGGCGGGGAGAATATGGAGCAGGACCATCTCCCGGAGCCAGAGGAGGACCGAATCCCGTCCGACCTGGATGAGGAGGAGGAGATTGAGTACTAAGACCCGCAACCTGCCTTGTACATAGTGTATATAGATGTTCGCGCGATCGGGTCACCATCCTATCTCCTACCTCCTACCCTCCTACGTAGAAGCGCTCCGACTCATCACAAGACTGGCTGCTAGCGGCGTAGTGCCGCCCATCTCTCCCCCTCTTGTCGCATAGAGGCGCGGGATTAGTTACGAGGATTCGCTGGCGCGTCGGAGTGTGGTGTCTCAGTGCTTACGCTACCTAATTCTAGCCCCAACCAGCAACTGCCGCCAGCTATGTCGTCTGGGACGAGTGAATCACCGGGGCTGCCCTACGTCCAGCGGTAAACCACTGCGTCTGCCTGTCGGGATCTGTTTTGTTTGCATCCTCTAGTGGTGTTGGCACTAGTTTAGTTGCTTCACTCACTTCCTGCTTGGCGTGATTTCTTTTTGCCGGCCACCTACAACACTACAATGACGTTTTTGAACAACATTCCTTGTTACAGTCCGGGCTACAAGACGCAGCCTCTGCCACCAGACAAACTATTGTTTGTGTTGTGTTGGTTAGAGTCAAGGAGTGCGCAACATTGGGCAGCCATGGCCAGTCAACCACCGCCCGGACCGAGTCGATCGCCAGATGGAGGAGGAGAGGGCCCCGGCAGGAGGCACGCGGAGAAACCCACGCCGATGGAGGAGGAGCCGGACCGACCAGCCCCATTGGGTCGATCTAGTCGCCGACCACCGTCGAGCAAGGGCAGCCGTCCGCTGTCACGGCCGGGATCGACACCACCACCACCGCTACTACAGGTACGACCGCCAGTGCCCGTCACTCACCAAGTGGCGGCAGGAACGTCGCAGAGCGGTGATCAGCAATCGCCGCCGCGCAAAACATTTCCGGAGAAACCAAGGACCAAGAAAAAACACTATGACTCTGCCAGTGAGGACGACTCGTCTGCGTCGAAGCACGAACCGGAGCCACAACGACGTCGGCCTGATCGTAGTCCAGGCCGTCGCTCTTCGAGAGGACCGGAGACACATGATTCTGCCAGACAACCGACTACCAGCAGTAAACGGACGGCAGATCCAGCGGAGACTGTCCGTTCGTCCAAACGATCGAGACGGGACAATGCTCGCTCTACACCCTCGTCGAGTGAGCGTTCCGGCCAACCACCTGTCGCTCGTCCGCCATCGGGGCCAGGAGATGATCAGCAGGGCTCCAAGGAACAACCTGAACGCGGTAGGAAGTCCAGTCCGAAGGGGAGAAAGGAGTCTGCCGACCGTGCCGGCCCGAGTAAGCAAGAAGGGCCTGCTAGTCCGCGGAAACATCACCATCATCATCATCGCAGTAAGAGTGGACATACTAGCTCACGGAGCCACGTGGAGAGAAGTGACCGAGCCGGCTCCAAGGGCCGGAAGGAGAAGGAGGCCAGCCCTAAGGGCCACCGGGACAGGAGCGAGCGCGCTAGCTCTCGGAGTAGGACAGAGAAGGTTGAACGAGCCAGTTCACGTGGCCGAGCGGAACGAGAGGAGCGAGCCAGCTCGCGCGGCAGGACAGGACATGACGAACGTGCCAGCTCGCGGGGTCGGACAGAGAAGGGAGGACGAACCAGTTCGCGAGGCCCCACTGAACGGACCAGTTCTAAGGGCCGACGAGACGGAGAAGAGAAAACCAGCTCCAAGGACCGCCGAGGGCGTGACGATCGTCCCAGCTCGGACAGACGCGATTCCAGAGGAAGGACAGGCTCTGACCGACAACCAGAGCGGCCGCGTTCGCCTGTCTTTGCCCGACCCGGTCGTGGACGTGGAGCCTGGGGCCCTGCCTCAGGGGGACGACCCGGCCGATCAGATTTCCAACAAACTCGAGCGCCGCGCTCTGCACCGGTACTACCTGATGTCACGGACGAGAACGAGTGGCAAAAGCAACGGGTGCCTTCGGTTACGCGGAAACCTGCTCGTACACGTAACACTGCCGGAATTGGTTTGCCACCGTCTGAACCTCCCGGCCGCGATTCTCGAGGTTATGAACCATGGCCAGACTGGCAGTTAGAGGAACAGGAAGACTACGAGCTCTACTACACTGAGGAGCAGATCTACAAGTGGATGGAAGCAGCGGCAGCGGCAACGGGTGACCCCACGGCCACCCAGGAAGTTATGGAGGTGGTCACCGGCATCGAGCGAGGAGAGTGCCGAGACCAACAGTGGCTCACTAACCGACCGAGGAACGAGTACACCGAGGAAGAGATCTTCCGGCCGGCTGATTTGGAAGCTATTCAACACCATCTCCGACCAGAAGTAGTCGAGCAACGCAAACGGAGTAGAGAATGGGCACGACAATGGCTCATTCTGGAGGCACACCCACCTCGAGGAGTGTTCCCGGAGACCCCGTTACGAACCGATCTTCCAGCGGAACCACCTGTCGGTCCAGACAAGAAAACCTTGGAGAGCGAGCTGTCGATGTACAACATCCGACCGATGCCCGACGGCAGAGGCCAACAACTCTACCAGGAGACTCTTCCAATGGCCCAGCTAGTAACGCCGCTGGACTTTTCGGGGATGACCAGCGAGGACTGGGCCCGGTATTCTACCCAACGCCCAGAGAACATGGATGCTGATTGGACTGAGTACTACTCTCAAATCAAGCTGGACGACTACCCGTTGAACGAGCTGGAACGGATGGGTGTCGCCCCAGGGACGCACACCTTTCGGCCCGGAGACTACATTGGCACGCCGCCGGTAATGGGACCTATCTACCAGGAGCAGACAGAGGCGTACAACGACCCCTCCGGCCATTGTCGATGCCAACCCCACTAACCCGAACGGGAGGGGGCAATTCGACACCCCCATCGCGCTAGCTCCCAATCCCAGCCCCGCACCACCCAAACTGGTCGCGGGCGTAAATGCGAAATCGGGAATGTGGTGCTGCACCCACGCCTACAAATCGGAACGGCGACGTCCCAAGGCCGACCTCCCACCATAAAGCAACGACCTCTCTAGCCGGACCGCGCCCAACGGCCCGCGAATAAGGTGAATAAAACTCTCCGTTTCCACCCCGGGGGCTTGGGAGCCCAACATCCCTAATAACACGGGGCAAAAACAGCCAAGATTTGAACCCTTGTAGGGCCCACCTGCTGGGCGGTTTCCGACGCCCTCCGTGTGGAAGGAGAGTATCAGGTTTCTGACCTGAACATGATACCTCTTGCATGCTCCCGCCCCCCCAAGTCCTGGTCCACGGGCCTGGCCATCATTTCCATCGACTTCGAAGGATGGTCCATCGGAGGAGACTTGCCGCTGTCTGTAATAATGGACCGGGAGCTGTTTCGGGTCATCAAGGAGGTGGAGCCGACCACAGAGGTCTGCCGAGCTAGCATCTGGGTGGACGATCCTGTCGCTCGGAACAAGATCGAGGAGGTTCTGGTTCAGGCTTTTGAGAAATTCGACAAAAGTCTGGACGAGGAATACAACCGCAGGAAGGCTGCCGTCAACAAGGCTCAGAAATGGGCCGCTCAGAAACATTGTACTCCGGAACAACAACGGGAGGCCAAACAAGCGGAAAAGGAGGCTCTCCACCACCTGCAGAACCTAACTACCAACGATACGCCAAGGCCTATGCGAATGCCAGCTCCTTCAACCCCGAAGAAGTCTGGTATCACCATCCCTCGCCGGACACGACTGATAAGTGCCATCGACGCGGTTAGGCGAGCCAATTGCTACGTGTTGGTCAACGCGGTGGACCCTTT